>JAQGBW010000825.1:0-33296 GCA_034698625.1 Julus scanicus | reverse complement strand
TGACAACTTTTTCAAATTCACTTCATGACAACTTTTTCAAATTCACTTCATGACAACTTTTTCAAATTCACTTCATGGCCACTTTTTCAAATTCACTTCATGGCCACTTTTTCAAATTCACTTCATGGCCACTTTTTCAAATTCACTTCATGGCCACTTTTTCAAATCCACTTCATGGCCACTTTTTGAAATCCACTTAATGGCCACTTTTTGAAATCCACTTAATGGCCACTTTTTCAAATCCACTTAATGGCCACTTTTTCAAATCCAATTAATGGCCACTTTTTCAAATTCAGTTAATGGCCACTTTTTGAAATTCCATTAATGCCAATTTTTTGAAATTCACTTAATGACAACTTTTTGAAATTCATTTAATGACAGCTTTTTGAAATTCATTTAATGACAACTTTTTGAAATTCATTAACAAAACAACCCAAATTTGTATTTATATTTCACACAGGGAAGCTTCGATGACCAGACCACGGCCACAGAGAACACTTTCTACTTCGCAATCAGTTGCTTGCTCTCATCAGTTCTCGTCTACAATGTTCCAAAGCAAATATCTGAGGACATGCTCCAGTTCTTGCAGTTGTTTATTGGCTACGCCAAATTGAACCTGGAAGGGGCAGACGCCAAACCTTTCTCCAAGCTGATGTTTTTGATCAGAGACTGGCAGTTTCCCAACGACTACGAATATGGCTTCCATGACGACCAGAGTTGCCCATCGGAGAAAAACTACAAGAAGGAAAAGTTGGACTCAAACACAAAAATGGCTAATCAAGTAAAAGTAGTTCATGAGGAGATTGTTGGGAGCTTTGAAGCTGTTGGATGCTGCCTGATGCCTCACCCCGGCAATAGGCTTGCGGTCCACGACAAAACCGATGCTTTGGAACCCGAATTTGTGGACGTCATCAAGGACCTTATTCCTCGAATATTTAAGGCTGAGAACTTGGTTATCAAAACCATTGGTGGGCAAGAGATCACTGGAAAGATGATGAAAAAGATAATAACGGTTTGGGATGATCTATTCTCCAAAGAAGACATTCCAGAAGTGAAGACAATGGCAGAAGCCACTGCTGATGCCCAGAGTAAGATGAACTTGTCAATTGCATTCAAGATTTATAAAAGAGAAATGAAAAGCTTAAAGGATAGTGATGGCCTCCAAGAGAAGGATCTGGAAAACATGCACGAACAAGCGAGGACAAAGGCAGTCAGTGAAATCAAGGGGATGAAGCACTTTGGAGGGAAAGTAGTTGAGGAACAAAACGAAAAAGATCTAAAAAAGATGATTAAGGAGAAGTTTGAGTCTTACCAGGAGATCAACGACATACTTTTGAAGTTCAATAAATATAAAGAAGAAAACAGAGTTGACAGAGAACAAAGAGAACAGGAAAGAATTGTTCTGGACAAAAGAATTCGGGAGCTCGAAAGGATCAGGGAACAAGAACAAATGCAAGGCAATAGAAATAATCGTGAAAAGGTGGAGATGTTCACTAGACTAGGTAGTGTTATTGACAAACAACTAAGGGATGGTAATGCTATTGCAATGGCGGCTACAGCCGTGGCATTTATTTTAAAGCATTTCATGAAGTAAAGGGGCATTTTTGTATTAGTTTGAAATGATTTTTGTGACAATCCAGCACTCTTAATCTAAGTAAATCTTGGGCCTGTGGAGGCATAATTAGCTAGAGACAATTGGTATATTGGTATAACCCGCTAGAAATATTTTGGAAATGTAGTGGATATGTCTGAATATTTCAATATATACTTTATTAAACATAGATTTCGAGAATTAAATATGTTTGAACAATAAGAAATGTATTTGTAAATTTTTAATTATATTTTTACTAGTCATTTTTGTGTCATTACCTTCTTACCAAAGTTGTAAGTTCTTTAGGCGATTTTCTGAAATGAGTGCTATGACATTTGGATAGATTTATTTAAAGCTGCTTTATTTCAGGCCAATGCGAATTGCGAAATTTGTCATATAACTGGGCAAGATTCTTTATCAAGATTATTATTAATAAATGGCAGAAATTCGCTGACTCTTGCATATACTCCTGGAGAATTGGGTAGAGCACATCCAGGTAACCCAAAAGAGACAACACCGACTATTATGAAACGGTTGTTTGAATCCTTGTAAAACGGACCACTTCCGGAATCTCTCTAAAAATCCAGCAAAAAGCATTCTGGATGTTATATGGATTTGTTTCAGGTTCAGCAAGCGGTAGCAATCAATATTGGAGATGGCAGGAATGAACAACGCCATCCATCTTTTAAAAAGTTATCATTGGCACCAGGTAGTATTACATATTGTTGGAATTTGAGATGCCTACCACTCGTTTCTCCCCACCCAGCCACAGTAAGCATTTGCCCAGTAAAGTTGACATTAGGAGGAGGAAGGCAAATTGGACTGACCTCTCTGGAGAAGGAGACTTCGGTTGACAATTTCAGCATGGCCACATCATAATCAAAAACGAATCGTTTATTTTTAGGATGGATTAGGATTTCACAAATATCTCTAAACTGAATATTTGTTTCTGAAAAACTGTCGCCCAAGAAGTAGCCACCAAGACTGATGAAAATTCGGCAAAGACGGGTCAGAGTGCCTCTGAAAGGGCAGACAAAAAACATTGATAATAGCTCTTCAAATTCTAGAAAGGTTAGTTCCATCACATATTTTGCTTACAGTTTTGTTGTGATAGACGCAATGTGCTGAAGTAATAACCAAGTTTTTGGAGATCAATGATCCTTGGCAAAAGAGACATATTGCGGGTAATGTATATTTCTAGATCTTTTATGGTTACCTATACCTCAAAGACTAGCACAGATTTGCATGCATTATTTTTAATAATTGGACAACACTCGTACAATCCAACTTATTTCTTTAAAAATATGCCTACGATCCATGGATATTTGTTTTCTGTAGTTGTTTCGCCTCCTGATATCTTAGCTTCTGCTATAATTAAGTTGTTTGCTTGCCCACATTCTAAAGTATAAAAAAATATTTTGTGAGGCTTTCAATTTTAAGATTAACATGCTTTACACTATAGCTTTTGAGTTGTATAGCACTGCATTAGGTTTCACAGAAATATGCAGTGTTATCAAGTCAATATAATGTATTTATATTTTCTCTGCATGCATGATGAATGCCCTATTTTGAAAACTTACACAAGTTAGTTCATGTACGTTCATAATTGTGGAGCAGAATTTTAGTTAAATGGGGAAATGCCTACCATTTGTTGGTGTTTGCCTTCCATGTTGAAATTATTCATGAGTTGAATCACTTCGTATGCACCACCAATACTGATAAGCCAAGCCAACAAGTAGTAGCTCTAAGACAAAGTCTTCTGGAAAGCACTCTGCACCTCCTGTTCCTCTAAACGCAGATTCAAAAATTAATTCGCCCAGCCAATTAAAACAAGACAACGTCGAAAATGCTATGTGAGGGTCAGATTAACATTTAATGCATGGTCAAATCATGCCTAAGGACTAGCTCTAAATGTGTTCTTTGCCCAAAAATTCTTCAGGTACCAAGCAGATGCCTTTGGAAAATTTTCTAATTTCTCCAAAAATGATCAAAGACATGGGTCAAATTCGCAAAAATTCAATTTAGCAACAGGTGGAAGTAGCAAAACAGTTGCTCATCCTCCTGCCCCTTTCACCAAAGCTGGAAAATGTGTTGATGAAAATGTTGTTAAACCTTTTATCGCATTTTTGATTACAAATGGATTTAAATTTTTATCAGTATCCTGTCCAAAATTTTCCAAGTTCTTATTTATTGTTATAGTGATAAAGACGATTTCAAACAGTTTATCTAAATAAATCGAATAAATGAATTAATCACAGAGGATATAGATACTATCTAGATAGTATTTGGAACTTGTTACAGAAATAAAATTCTATTCATTTATTATCATTTCATACTGATATCAAATTGTTTTCCTCGGTACGTGTGAAGTATTTTTGCTACAGTTTAGATTAATATATATAAAGATCATTGCTAGATAGCTCATTGAGTGATAAAGTCAGGTTGAATACGGTCTCATTCTATTATGGCCATTCCAATAACTGAAATCGAAAACAACAAGATTCGGCTTCGAATCAAAGATGTCGAACAAATCTTGGATGAAATCGGAGACACTCCATTGGTCATCGTGTCGGTGAATGGGCCAAAGAGAAGCGGAAAATCGTATATCCTTGGTCACTTCTTGAGGTACCTCAGTACAATGGGAGGAGAGGATGACTGGATAAACAAGAAACTTAGCCAAGAATTTATCTGGAAAAACTCTTCGGACAGGCAGACAACTGGTATTAACATGTGGTCGAGGCCCTTCTATGCCAATAAAGACGGTCGCAAGGTCGCCATCCTTTTGCTGGACACTCAGGTATGACTTAGACTCAAATGTATGCATTATTTTATCATTTAACGTCATGTTAATGGTTTTCTGTGGCGATCATGTGGGAAAATCTATTGAAAATTCATTAAATGACAACTTTCTGAAATTCATTAACAAGTACAACCCACATTTGTGTTCATTTTCACACAGGGAAGCTTCGATGACCAGGCCACTACCACGGAGAACACTGTCTACTTCGCAATCACTTGCTTGCTCTCATCAGTTCTTATCTACAACGTTCCCAAGCAGTTGTCTGAGGACATGCTCCAGTTCTTGCAGTTGTTTATTGGCTGCGCCAAATTGAAGCTGGAAAGGGCAGACTCCAAACCCTTCTCCAAGCTGATGTTTTTGATCCGAGACTGGCAGTTTCCCAAGGACTACAAATATGGATTTCATGACGACCAGAGTTGCCCATCGGAGAAAAACTACAAGAAGGAAAAGTTGGACTCAAACACAAAAATGGCTGATCAAGTAAAGGTAGTTCACGAGGAGATTGTAGGGAGCTTTGAAGCTGTCGGATGCTGCCTGATGCCATACCCCGGCAATGGGCTTGCAGTCGACGACAAAACCGATGCGTTGGAGCCCAACTTTGTAGACGTCATCAAGGACCTTATTCCTCGAATATTTAAGGCTGAGAACCTAGTTATCAAAACCATTGGTGGGCAAGTGATCACTGGAACGATCATGAAAGAGATGATATCGGTTTTGAATGAGCTATTCTCCAAAGAAGACATTCCAGAAGTGAAGACAATTGCAGAAGCTACTGCTGATATCCAGAGTAAGATAAACTTGTCAATTGCATTCAAGATTTATAAAAGAGAAATGAAAAACTTAAAGGATAGTGATGGCCGCCAAGAGAAGGATCTGGAAAGCATGCACCAACAAGCGAAGACAAAGGCAATCTGTGAAATCAAAGGGATGAAGCACTTTGGAGGGAGTGAAGTTGAGGAACAAAACGAAAAAGAGCTGAAAAAGATGATTAAGGAAAAGTTTAAGTTTTACAATGAGATGAACGACATACTTTTAAAGTTCAAGAAATTTAAAGACGAAAACACAGTTGACAGAGAACAGGAAAGAATTCGTCTGAACAACCGAATCCTGCCGCTCGAAAATATAAGGGAACAAGAACAATTACAAGGCAATAGAAATAATCCTCAAAAGGTGGAGATGTTCACTGAACTAGGTAGAGTTATTGACGAAAAAATAGGGAATGGTGATGCTATTACAATGGTGGCTACATCAGTGGGATTCATTTTGTTGTATTACCTTAAGGCACGATTGGGCGTTAAAGCCTAAAAAGTTAATGGATCACACAAAACTTGCTTTATAATATCTCCAGTCAGTGGCGCCGGAACCGGTATGGCAGGCATGGCAGCTGCCATACCAACTTTTTGACCGGTATGGCAGGTATGGGCAGTTGCCATACCAACTTTTTTACAAATTATTAGTCCAAAATATATTTTTTTTGTTTTTATGTTCTTCAGCAATTTTTTTTATGATTCAAATCTGTAATGTAAAGCAAAAACTTCAAAACGAAATAAGTTTAGTTTTATTTTATCATCGGTGTGGTCTTAAGGAGACTGAAAACGTACCTGAGAAGTATACGATATCAAGGTATGAGTAAATACAGTGATTCTACATGTACACTCTGAACTAACCTCTACGCTTGACTTAGACAGGGTTCCCCCACAAATAAAATATTTAACTTCCCTGACTTTTTCAGGTTTTAAAAAAAAAATTCTCTGACCAGCAGTAAAAACTTGTATTTTTACTGGAGAAAAATTGCATTTTTTCTACAGAAAAGTGGATTTTTAAAGAAAAATAATCTGATTTTTAATCCCAAAAATGCAATTTTGCTGCAGAAAATTTGAATTTTTACCACAGAAAAATCGTTTTTTTTACTGCAGTAAAATCTGATTGTTATTCCCGAAAAATGCAATTTTTCTGCAGAAAATTTGTATTTTACTGAAGAAAACTTGCATTTTTACCACAGAAAATCGGATTTTCAATCTTGTTCAAAAAGGGCCGAAATAGAACATCCAGATGCAAAAATGGCCATCACTAGTACAAAACCTATTAAGGTTAAATAATATTTCCCTCATTTAGTCTATATGGTGTCCAAAGTCCAGCAAATTAATTCAAGCATTTAAAAGTTCAACAATTTTTATATTAAATTTCCCTGACTTTTTCCCAAATATTACATTTTTCCCTGACTTTTCCAGGTCTTTCCAACTTCCCTGACTATTCCAGGTTTTCCAGGTCTGGGGGAACCCTGTTAGATGTTGTTTTAAAAGAATTCATATCGCAAACTTCAGAGAGGAAGTCGAGTTTTGGTCAACTGTAATCAGACTGAAATTGTAATTAAATTTTATATTTTAATGTTTGAATCATATTTGAAACAAGATGGAATATTTGTAAATCCTTAGTTTATTATAAGATGATTACTTGCGGTTACAATGTGGGGTTTGCCCCCGGAAAAGGTGGGAGGGAATTTTTACGGATGGGAGAATTTCCGTAAGTGGTGGCTCGTTCAGATGAGAGCTTAAATCGAGGTCTGGTGTTGGTTTTTTCACGTTTTTTTTCTATAATTTCAATTCAACTCGGTACCCTACAGTCAGCAAATAAATGCCATATGACAGGGGGTCGTACCCAATTTCAATTTCAGGAGAATGCTCCTACTTCAACAGCGACTTAGTCATCATTGTTAAATTGAATTTGAACTAAATCATAAGAATCGCCAGGAAGGCTATTCCATCGTCTTATCGCATGCAAAAAAAAGAACCAATAGTAAGTATCCGTCTTGGCCGGCACGAAGCTCGGTCAAAGGACTCGGTAAAATCCCCTTTCGTAGGCAAAATTCCCAGGTAGGTGATGAAGGCACATCCTCCCTGGCATTGGTGTTTAGCCCTCGTGTTGCAGTAATAGGTTATCGTTAAAAATCAACAAAAAAATATATATAATCCTATTAGCCCAAAAAGTTAGGATTAGTGGTCCACTGTTGCCTTTAGAAAACAAATGCTTAGAAAGCCATAATTTCTAAAATATTAGGCTTAAAACAATCACATTAAGGTTTATGCCCAATATGTTAATTAAAAAAATAAGTAACAATGAAAAATTCAAGTGTAAAAAAACAAAATATATACTTCAATTTTGATAACTAAATGACTAAATTGAAACAAATTAAATATCAAAATGCAAATTTTGATAACAAATTTGTCTGCATTTGGATATCATTGATGCTTTAGACAATAAAAGCCTATTGTTTCAAGAAAACAGAAATGCATTTTATTCTTAAAACAAGCCAATATAACTTTTAATATAATTTTTAAAATGGTATGTTGCCTGTAGTACACATTTGTTCATAGAGGGGTCATTTCATGAAGTAAAGGGGCAATATTTTATTAGTTTGAAAAAGAGTGAACATTATTATTTAATATGATTTTCGCTAACATGATTTTTGAGAAACTCCCGCACTCTTAGTCTAAGTACATCTTGAGTCTATGGAGGCATTATGAGAGGCAATAATTTGTATATTGGTATAACTCTCTATAAATATTATTGAAATGTAGTGGATAGCTTCTGGATATTTTAATATACACGTTATTAAACATGGATTTCAAGAATTAAATATATCTTTAAACAATGAGAAATGTATTTGTAAATTTTGTAAGTTCATAAGACGATTTTCTGAAATGGAAGAATGCTATGCCATTTGGATTAATTTATTCAAAGCTGCTTTAATTCAGGCAAATGCAAATGCAAATTGAGAAGTTTGTCATACAGCTGGGCAAGATTCTTTATCAAGATTATAATTAATAAACGGCAGAAATTCGCTGACTCTTGCATACACTCCTGGAGAATTGGGTAGAGCACAGCCAGGTACCCCAAAAGAGACAACACCAACTATTATGAAACGGTTGTTTGAATCCTTGTAAAACAGACCACTTCCGGAATCTCCCTAAAATATAAATATCATGATTGACTGATAGAAAATTCTGCTTTTGGATTGACGTTAACTGTAAGTGATTTTGTTTACTGTATAACATAAAAAGTTATTACATGACAGGTGTCCTTGTGTCCCTTAAGCTGTCCAGCACAAAGCATTCTGGATGTTATATGGATTCGTTTCAGGTTCAGCAAGCGGTAGCAATCAATGTTGGAGATCACAGGAATGGTAATTTCCAGCAACAATGGGCTCTTGAACGCATCTGGAACAACGCCATATCCATCTTTTAAAAAGTTATCACTGGCAACAGGTAGTATTATACACATATTGTTGGAATTTGAGATGCCTACCACTCGTTTCTCCCCACCCAGCAACAGTAAGCATTTGCCCAGTAAAGTTGACATTAGGAGGAGGAAGGCAAATTGGACTGACCTCTCTGGAGAAGGAGACTTCGGCTGACAATTTCAGCATGGCCACGTCATAATCGAAAACGAATCGTTTATTTTAGGATGGATTAGGATTTCACAAATATCTCTAAATTGAATATTTGTTTCGAAAAAACTGTCGCCCAAGAAGTGGCCACCAAGACTCACAAAAATTCGGCTAAGAGGGGTCAGAGTGCCTCTGGAAGGACAGACAAAGCAACATTGTTAATACATCACAATCTCTTCAAATTCTATAAAGGTTAGTTCTATGACATATGTTACTCACAGAGTTTTGTTGTGATAGACGCAATGTGCTGAAGTAATAACCCATTTTTTGGAGATCAATGATCCATGGCAAAAAAGAGAGACATATAGCGGGTATTGTAGATTTCTAGATCTGTTATGGATACCTACCTGCAAAGGAAAAATAGATACAGTTAGGTATTATAAACGTGTTCTGTTACTTGTAATCTAGATTTTGGCCATATTGCACAATATGCTATATCTCAAAGATATCGTAGCTTCTGCTATTCTCAAGTCGTTTGCATGCCCACATTCTAAAATACACATAATTATTTTGTGAGATTTTCAAGTTTCAACTTAAAGTGCTTTACACTATAGCTTTAAAATTATATAACACTGCATTAGGTTTCACAAAAATATGCAGTGTTATCAAGTTAATTTATTTATATTTTCTCTACATGCATTGTAGATGCCCTGTTTTGAAAACTTGCATAACTTACACAAGCTAGTTCATGATTATTTAGTATGTTCATAATTGTGGAACTGAATTTCAGTTTTTTGTGGAAATACCTACCATTTGTTGGTATTTGCCTTTCATGTTGAAATTCAGGAGTTGAATCATTTCCTATGCACCAACAATACTGATCCTGGTCTCCCAGCACTTGATAGAGCTGGATAGGATATATTGCGCAGTATTTAGTACCATTTTCAGATGTGCAAGCAAACTGGTAACGGTTTTTTCCAACTTGAACGGACCTCCCACCATGAAACCAACTGCAATCTAGAATTTGGCCTTCTTCGCAGACAATATCTTCAGATTCTCCAAAAACAAGTGTAGCGTTAAATTCTCCTGAAGCAGTAACTATATGATAACAGAATGAAATATTTGTGTTTGCGGCCATTGTAATCTAATAATTAATTGCTCATTTAAGAAAGTTTGGATTTTATAACGCAAATAAACTTAATTTATCAAGAGTATTAACTTTAACTCAAAAATTGTTAAAGTTGGTGAACAGGGTATCGTCTATAGAAAACGCGTTCAGCTTCTGTGACAAGTCTTTATTTGGCATTCTGACAACATTCTGTAAATCTCTATACATGGGCAACAGAGTCATATTCATGTCAAATCATGCAGTATAGTAATGTAAACAATCTTGCAAAAAACAACTCTTTATCACCATGAAGCCAGCCAGATAGATCATACTGCATTTAGAAATTAGGGTACTTGTCATCAGTAATAATTCTTGAATTGCCTTTCTTTAATATCTTCTGAACTACATTAAAAGTCATGTGTGCTACACAAAAAGGTTACGAGTGAAAGTGAATTGTCATTTGCTGAATTCTAGCAGGCAAATGTAAACTTTAACAGGATAAGTTAAAGTTGCACAACTTACAACCCATTGAGATGCCAACTAATCTAAGGTAACAAACTCGATTTCTTCACTCCATAATACTTAATTAATTCAGTGATGCAGCTGTGAACTAGCTGACTACTACTATTGTATTTGATTTTCTCATCTAATTAAAATATCTTTGTTTCATGACTGCTATGATTAGTTATGAAATGGGTAGGATCGAAGTTGTTGAGGTGATTAAAACTATTGTATTTTCTTGCTTATCATTGGTGTAAAGGAAATTTGTAAATTGATTAGGTAAGTTTTAGAAATAACTTCCTTAATAGTATTTTTATATATTAGCTATATATATATATACTGTATAATAGCTCTTTGCAAAGCGTGTTAGTGCTACAATGGGCTCTTTGTGGTATTTTGGTATAGTTATTTTGATGCAATCGATTTACGGTATGTGAAAAACGGTTTTCTAAATATTATTGTTATTATTATTATTATTATTATGATTAATTAATAAATTTATAGTAAATTCACATAATTGTTGTTTTTAAAAATGTATTAAACTTCAAAATTGATTATGCATACTTTATACATAGATATTGATATTTAAGTGATTCAGTTTGTAAATTAAACGTATGAATTTCATTCTAGAAAATCAATGTGAATCTCCGGCTATACTATGGTACCCAAAAGACAAAAACCTTTTCTACAACCAGAATACTGTACTTGAATGTATTTTCAACACCACAGTTAATTGTGTTTGGAAAAAAGACGGCGCCATCGTTAGCATGGATAATTACACAAATTATGTTTTTTCACCAAATGGGAAAAACACACTACTTTGTTCGCTTCAACTTTCCACTGTTTCCAAAAACCATACCGGTATCTGGTCTTGCGAAAATGAAGTAAGCGAACCCAATGCCACGTCTGTAATTGCTAAAGCAAAGGTTTCAGTCGAAGGTAAGTTTTTACATTCAAGTGCTTTTTAACATTTTTTTAAAACTTTTGAAATTTTGGTGCTTTATTTTTCAAATTTTGCTATTACAATAAGTAAAATAACGAAAAATAATTGTTTACTACAATATTTTCAGAGTGTGGAAGGGTTAATGGTGATAATATCGCTAAAGAAAAAATTGCTGGAGGAAAAGACAGCTCAATTTACAATTACCCTTGGATAGTAAGATACTATTTCATCTTATGCTATAAAGATGCCAATTTACTGTTTCTAAAATACAAGTATATTTGGATTTGTTTTTTAGGTTACTATTCACAATAAGTCAAAAAACGCTAACTATCCGTTGTACTCAACGTTGACATGCTCTGGCAATTTAATCTCCAGGAGGTGGATATTGACTGCTGCACACTGTGTTTATAAAAACAAAGTATTGTAAGTGAAAACAATTTATTTCTTTTATATTACAAGCTTATATATTTAGATTTATTCAGTAAGTTCAGTGGCGGAACTAGGGTTGGTGTCACCCGGTGCGGTAACTCATGGTGTCACCCCCCTCACGACACCCCATAGTATAGAGATCTCCTCCGAGTCCGAAAATGGAATAATTTCATAAAATAAGAAAATTGTATCATTATGTTGCATTTTGGTGTCACCCCTTGTGATGGTGTCACCCGCTGCGGTCCGCACCCCCCGCACCCCCCTAGTGCCGCCACTGAGTAAGTTGCACAATTCTAAAATTCATAATCACTGAGATCCACAACACCGAATCTGATATATTCACCTTAGTTATTTGATTCCTAGAAATTATGCAAGTAGAATAACTGCTATATGTTTCAGAGGAATTCTGACTCCACTTGAGGAAATTTTGGTGATTCTTGGTGGAAACGAATTATCTACAAGTTTCAATGACATCACAACACCATGGCGAGACGTATGTGAAAGTGTCGTGCACCCCGATTTCAATAAAAGGGTCCTTGATTATGATATAGCTTTGTTAAAAATGAAGTCATCGGTGGAATTTTCGATTAATGTTAGTCCAATTTGCCTTCCACCGCCTGATATTAACTACAACGAACCAGGGATGGAGGCCACTATTGCTGGATTTGGAGAAACTGAAGGTATTGGCATGAGTAATTACTAAACAGTATAAAATTGTCGAAATGGCAAAATCTTCTTACTATGTTAGTTAACTACAATAATACCAAGTGCTTAAGCTGGATCACAACCCTATCACTTCCAATGGGTGGAATTGTAAAACACAATCACAGCCAAACAAAAAGAGAGTAAATAAAAATAAAAAATTGTTTAAAATAGCTTGTTAAATCCGCAATGGTATCACTTTTTCGTTTTTCACTTTGAAATGGTAGATTTATTTAAAATTAATAAACAAGTTTGAAAAATGTCCGTTAATTTGCACATTCTGCCAGCAGGTGACAGCATGAGAATGCAAATTAACGGCCATTTTTCAAACTTGTTTATTAATTTTAAAAAATCTACCATTCAATTTTTATTTTTATTTTATCTCTTTTTGTTTGGCTGTGATTGTGTTTCAAAATTTCACCCATTGAAAGTGATAGGGTCGTGTTTCACATTAATATCCGGTAAATGCATATATGCAAGTTGCATGCATTTACGTAGGAGAGTCAAATAAAATTGAGCCAATGCGATTATTTGGGAATATACATATCATTTTATGCATTCCATGGTCACATGTGTATGTCATGATAGTATGTCTTATATATGTTAATATACAATAAAAGTAGTGTTTTTGGCATAAAGTAATTCTTTTCTAAATAATCACCATTTCTAAATCCATAAAATACAAGTTGCAATCCCCTGTAACATCTCCTTGTCTATTTAAAATGTTATTGATAATTGCAATAGTCGTACTTCAACATTTTAGAGGTCGAAATAAGTCCTGTCCTACTGGAAATAACAGTTCCTGTTATTACTATTGAAGACTGTTTTCGATTGTGGAACTCTAGACTATTGTTTCTAAGCGAAAGGATGATTTGTGCTGGCCAGATAGATGGCAAAAAACTACTTTGTGGGGTAGAGTAAATAAATTACTGCATGTATGTCAGATATAATACATAGAAATGATCTGCAAACGCAAATTGGTTTTCCACAGGGGGACTCTGGATCCGGACTTATGCTTAAATACACGAAGAATAATACAGATCGATATGTGGTTATTGGAATAACATCATCTGGATATAGTGACTGCCCTTCGTGGGGCATTTACCAATCCAATCGACCTGACATCTTTACCAAAGTGGATTCGTTTATTCCATTTATAAATTCTTATATGAACGACGACGAAGTATGCTCAACCTAGTGCTAGCAATTTATGATTTCTTTATAGGTTATAAAGCTATTGAAATATAAATTTCTTTAATTTTCATAAACGATAATGGCAGGGATAACTAAACACCCCAATTACTAAAAATTAGTTTCTATCAGATTCTTGCATTTACAGACTTAAAGAACATTTAATGCTAGTTAATTAAACTAACTCGAATATGGTGTATTCTTGTATTTTCATTTAGTAATCTGCTCATGTACTTTATATTATTACATGTAGATAATGTGCATGCAGTTTTGAAGTAGTTGAATTTGGTGCAAAAGCATTATTCAAAGATGCCTTTAATAATTGTAGAAAATATTGAAACCACCATGGAAAAATACGAATCAACTTATTCAAACAGACAATTAAAACACGGATTGCACTCATTAATAGTTACTATTGGTACAAAATCTCAATAATTTCGTATGATGAAAACTGTAATCTCCAATTAATCCTCAAAAAGTTCACATATTTTCACACTTACTAAATTCACAATAACAAGTTTACAAGAAACTATGGGAAGGAAATGTATTGGTAAGGATATTGTAAAAAAAAATTTAAGTTGACATATTTAAGAAAAGTATGTTAAGACCGTGAGCAGGATTTTTCTTGAAGATTAGAATTGATGAATGGGAGAAATTCGGTGACTCTCCCAAATATCTTTGGAGCATAGGGCGTATTGCAATTATAGACTCCAAAAGATGTAATTCCAACAACAATGTATCGGTCAATGAATTTATAGACAAGGGCACTTACTGAATCCCCCTGAAAATAGTAAAACAAATAAAAGTGGTGGCAGACAAATAATTTAAAGATGATGCAGACGTTCAACAAATTAAAAATTAATTTCAGAAATACCAAATTATTATAATTACCTTGCAAACATCTTTCTGTCCTGACAGTTGTCCTGCACATAACATTCGAGGAGTAATATAAAGATATTTACGGTTCAACAGAAGTCGACAGTCGAGATTGGGGAGGACTTTAATTGTAATTTCATTAAGCACTAAGCTCTTTAAAGTCTCTTTAATAGCGAAATGTTAAAAAATACAAATTTCAAACAACACTTTAGCACAGCTATATTTTCACATACAACTCAGTAAAATATTAAATTACTTTAAATGAATCAGCATACCTTTGGTTTCTCCCCATCCTGCAACAGTGACCATTTTCCCTGTAATGTCTACAAATGGTGGTGGAAGGCAAATCGGGCTAATGGTTGTAGAAAAGGTCACAGATTTTGACAATTTCATCATTGCAACATCATAATCGATACGAAATTGGGGATGCACTGAAACTTTGCAGACTTCACGAATAACAAGTATTGATGTTATGACACTTTCGTCCAAGAAGTGGCCCCCGAGACTGATGAAAATTTGGTTAATTGGACGTAGAATCCCTCTGAAACATCGTAAAGATTTACAAAAATTTACGTAAAGATTTGCATTAAAACATTTTTCTCTAAATGAGGTTACTCACAAGGCGAGGTTTGAAAATGCACAATGTCCAGCTGTCAGTATCCAGTTTTTGGATATTAGTGAACCGTGACAAAACAGGGACACGTACATGGGATATTCCCAAGGTTTCGAACTGTTGTGGATGCCCACCTGGATAATATTAAAATTTTTGATATATTTTCCAAATATTTTAGTTGTATCCCAATTCATGATTAAGCAAACTTACAATCCATGGATACTTGTTTCTTGTAGAAATTAGTCCACCAGATATTTTGCCTTCAATGTAATTTAACTCATTTGCTCTCCCACATTCTAAAATTCAGAGAAACATGAATGTGTGTTTTGATTAGGGAATATTTTTAATTGTTATTTGCAATGGCATGACCATAGTTTCTTAACATCAAAAATCTTTCTTAGCTTACCCTGCAACGACAGTCTTGCTGTCCCCACTACAGTTTCTGCATTTAGTTGTTCAACAGTATTTTCACAGGACCAAATTCCAACCTCAGGCTCTTCTGGAAACAGAATTTCGATGGAACAGTCCTCTGTGTTTATTCCATTACCTCCATTTTGATATCGCACGTGACTTTCCCCAATGGTAACTTGAATACCATCGTGCTTCCAGAGACAGTTGACCTTCTCACTGAAAACGCATGTGAGGTTCACGTTTAGAAAACGAAAAATGGTGGTATCATTCGGTTGGACTTTCATGTAAAGATTTCTTGGTTTCACAACTGGAATAACAAAAAATACAAATATAGCTAGTTGTCTGATTACATTTTGGGCCACAACATGACATTGTTAAATAATATTTAAATTGACCATCTTTCGGCAAATGTCTTGGGGATGACATGTCTGGACTTTCAGTTGACTTGCACCAGCACAACGTGGCATCATCACCTTCCAACTGGTAGATGACAGATTGGAATATTGAACAATATTTAGTAGCATTCCCAGACGTGCAACTGTATCGATAGTACTGTCTTCCTACTTGGAATGATTTGCCATCATGTAACCAGTTGCAATCAAGTATTTGACCTGGTTGGCATTCTACATCTATCATTGGACCAAAGTTAAGAGTAGTATTTGGTTCTCCAAAGACAGTACCTGTAAATAATAAATCTTGTATGAATATTTGGAAAAGAACACAATTTTCAAAAAGTTTTGTTTGTTAATGTCCTGTTACTTACATGAGCCTTAACATAACATTTCAAAGTTTTTAATATTTTTTATGAGTGAGGGAATAATAATCTACATGTCACATGAAGTCAATTATTTCTTACCGTGTACTGAGAGCCTCATCAACAAAATGAAACAAATACTTGCATACATCTTAATTATTCAAATTAGTTATATTATAAACCAATTAAAGTAAAGTTTTAACAATAAAGCGAAAACTATCGTTACTTCATACTGTACTTGATCAAGTGATTTTATAAAGTATAACTTAAATCATTCACCAATTGAAATTACTACTGTGTATTGCATCATTCAGTTTAATTAATTCATTAGCCTTGAATGATAAATATATTTCGAATAGGTGTCAAGTTGTAACAAGTTATTAATTGAAAGTATAGTATGGTAGCAGCAGCATGTCGACAACTAATTTTACGAATGTGCCCTTCCATTTAGAAAACTCTTGCTATACTCTTGCTATTTATTCAAAAATACGAAGTGGTTTCCATGGGATACATATATCAAAATAGTTTAAAATTTCATGAAATACGAGACGTTTATTATGTTGAATAAAATACAATATTTACAAGAAATGTACTGCTCGTTTATGTGGCGGATCAATTCCACCTTCTGATCATTGCTAACTCTAAATTTCTTTAATGTTTCAAAGAATCACCTTGAAATATTCCAAGATAGACAACGAGAAAGTAAATCCAGAACAAATACTGTATAAAGCCTACCCTTCTTAATAATCAATAAAATTGTCATGGAAATGAAAATATGTTATCACGCACTACAAGTATAAAATTTGAAAATGTGCTTTTAATATGAGCAACATTATTCAAAAGACTATTTGGGTTGAAATTGTTCTACTATTTCATCATTTCTAGGAAGAGCTGTTTATAGGCGTAAAATTTAGTAGTCATGGCTGACATCGTCGGAATCGTGAAGCCTTATTATCATTTATTTTACTTTATTGGACTAAACGTTTTCCCTAATTATGTAAAAAAAGGAACTTTAGCCCGCATGATACGCATAAAGATACCACTACTCTTCAGTGTCTCTTTTAAGTTAACTTTCGATACATTCTTTTTAGTAAGTTTCAGATCGGATCATGATTACAATGACAAGATTGAAGAAATCATGAAAATCCTGATCTTGGGTTCCTTTCTGATTTGCTATTTTTCAATGAAGCAACAAGAGACCACACTTCAGCTACTGTATTCTGAATTAAGCAATTTCCACCTGCATAACAGGCTAGATGATAACACCTCCCTGATGAACTTAAAAACTAAGCTAAAAATCCTGAGGGTCTCGACGTTTTTCCTAGTAGCCGTTCCACTCATTATCTATCTGTATCTGTCTCACGATTACGTAATACAGTCTGTCTATTTATCTATTCGAGACATGGAATTCGATGTATTCTATTTCTTATCGGCGGTCCAAGCTTCCATCATTATATGGGGAATGTGTTCGTATCAATTGTGCATTTCTCTGGCCTGCTATTTTTCTTTCATGGCCATCCAAGTCGTATTGGCCATCACCGTCTGCTTTCAATTGTGTCTCAGATGTGCCAGGGGCCAAAACACATTCAATCATCGGTCTGCTGAAGGTGTGCTGGGTTTGCACGCCAACATCTATTCTGTTCTAAAAAAAGTCAACGATGGATTTTCTATATTGCTTTTGGTCGCATTTCTCAGCACCGTTGTTTTTATCACGATGGAGTATGTGCTTGCTTTAAATGCTAAAAGTGGACCAGATATGATCAGCTTTTTAATGCATTTATTATTTAACTTCATTTATTTTGGTGGTTATCACGGCACTCCAATATTCTTTTTTCTTATCGTCCAAATGGCATATCGAATTGACAGTGAGGTATGTCATTTTCGAACACAAAAAAGGCATTAATTTTAACATACATACATACATGTTTATCAGAAATAACATATTCAAACATTTTTCTTATGCTTTTTGTAAATTGTAGGCGAAACTATTTCTAGTGTCTTGGTGCGAACAAGTCAGGAAAGATTCTACAGAAATATTACTTCCGGAAAGTTGTATGATAGTTTGCATAGGCGATCATAATCTTTACTATTTCTCGCCTGCACAAACGATAAACTTAAAGGTCAATCTACAATACAAATCTAATTAAAGATATGCAAGTGAAGAAAAAATTCAATTTTAATCACTTATTATATTTTTTTAATAGCTGTATCTGAACTATTTGACGTACACATCGTCATCTACATTCCTTGATGTTGGCTTGACTCTTGGCAGAATTGCAGCAATTAAGGACATCTTTATGCTTGAAGTAAGTGGATGGCACATTATTGAGAGAAGCATTAGGCATTAAGTAAAATTAGTAAAAAAACATGACTACAATTAGTAATTTAATAAAATTTAATTAGATTTTGTAGATTTTGAAAAAAATGTCAGCATTGTCATTTTCAACTTAATTCATTTTTTTGCAGTTTATTCTTTACTTGGGATATCGTTATGCACTCAAAATCATCAATACATACATTGCATTGTATGCCTGTATATCATAAACGAATACGATAAGTAGTTTTCACAATTATTATTAATAACACTAAAATATTTGCGACCCCTCAGGATTATATTTTTGAATTTTACCCTTGCTCTTTATTATTTGTGCTAATGTTTCTTAAAATGTATGGTTCACACAAAAGTGGTTGTTTAGTTTTTTCCCGTGTATAATATGATTATTATAAAGTTGATTTTCTCAATTAAGTAAATTTATTATCATTTTTCAATAATATGATTATATATCCCAACGCAAACATTTATTTTAAAAATATTACAAATTTGTATCGATCAATGTGTAAATGTATTTCAGTCCAAAAGTTTAGTGTATCTGTTCTAATATATTTCTAAAAAATGTTTGTTAAACGAAATGTCGATTAACGTCCAATAAAATACAGTGTACACACAACAATTGTGAGTTCACTTATTTGGGCAGGTCGATAACTCTTTATAGTGCCTAAATTAATTCTTTGATATTTTTAAACTGTCACCTTGGAAACATGAAAGAGAAATCCAGAACAAATATATGCTTACAGGTTAACCGAAAATTTCTCAACCATGAATTTGAATAAAAGCTAAAATTATCAATAATCAATAAAGGTCCTACATAAACAAAGATATAGTGCCACGCACTACAGTACACAATTTGGATATGCAGTTTCAATATCAGCAGCACTGTTTAGAAAGCATTTTGAGCGAAATTCTAACTACAACAAGAGAAGTTTGCAAGTTTGAAATTTAGCAGAGTCATGGATGACATCGTCGCAATTTTAAAGCTGTATTACTACTTTTTTAACATTATTGGACTAAACGTTTTCCCTGATTTTGTAAAACAAGGTGTTTTTGCCCGTAATATACACTTGAAGAAAATACTTGTTCTTATTGCCTATTATAAGTTACTTGAAAAATGTTTGGTTTTCATGCAGCCAGAATTATATATTGAAAACGATATTGAGTGGGTTGACCATTTAATGACATTTTTAATCCTGGCTTCATTTTTCATCTGCTATTTTTCGATAATGCAGCAAAAGGCCACATTTCAAATACTATATTCGAAATTGAACGATTTACACCTGCATGAACAGCCAGGTGAAATGACCCCTAAGATCAAATTAAAAACTAAGCTAAAATTATTGAAATACTCGACATTTTTGCTACAAGCCCTTCCGATCATCGGCTTTCTGTATATAGTGCAATATTTCACTATAGATTTCCTCCATGATACTTTTGGATACATGGAATTTGATGCGGTCTTTATCTTTTGGATGCTAAAAGGTATCGTCGTTTTTTTGGCTACGTTTTGTTATGAAATGAGCATGTTTCTGGCTTATTATTTTTCTTTTATCACCATCCAAATTGTCCTTGTCATCACTGTCTACCTTCATTTGTGTCTTAAATGTGCAAGGGACCGACATGTTTCCAACCAGAAAGCTGTTAATAATGTGCTGGTTTTACATGCCGAAATCTATTCAATTTTAAAGAAAGTCAACGAAGCTTTTTCTACAGTGCTTTTAACTACTTTTTTATCCAACTTTGTTGTAATCATTATTCTGTTCTCTATTCTGATACTGCTTTATGATGCAATGATCTTCGAGGATATAACAAAGATCTTCTACTTTTTCGCTTATTTTGGTGGCCATCTCTGCACTCCTATAGCCTTTTTTTTAATTGCCATAATGTCATCTCGAATTAATGGTGAGATATGCTAGTTACGTTTTTCCAAATTTCCCACCTCTACCTGATTTGCAAAAATTTGCTTAAATTATAAATTATTTTTCCCGAATATACTATAGTATTTTATTTAAAAAACTTATTTTACAAATTTACGTAGAAGTTTGCACCAAGATTTAATCTGTGTATTAATTTTAATTATGAGATGTGTGAGACGACTGAATTAAATTTCACGTTATATTTAGGAATGCTAAACATACCATATGCTTTGGTCAATATATCCC
Source organism: Julus scanicus (assembly GCA_034698625.1). Taxonomy (NCBI): domain Eukaryota; kingdom Metazoa; phylum Arthropoda; class Diplopoda; order Julida; family Julidae; genus Julus; species Julus scanicus. Next base: position 12,496 of record JAQGBW010000825.1, on the reverse strand, counting down.
GAAAAATAATTTAGAAATATTTTTAAAATTCTTTATTTGGCATGATTTGGTTCATCAGCTTTAACAAATTCAAACATGTTTCATACATTGTTTTTTAATTTTAGGGAAACGTTTGCTAATATCTTGGTGTGAGAACGTCGAGATGGAGTCACCAGACACATCAGCTTCAGATAATTCTACTTTAGTTTGGTCAAGCAATCATTATGCTATCCGTTACTCACCTGCCCAAAAAATAAACTTGAAGGTATGTATACAGAGATAATAAAAATAAATCACAATTTTCATCACATTAGCGAGTTTACATACCATGTTATCAATGATACTTTCTAAATAGCTATATCTCAACAATTTGACGTACACTTCCGCATCTAAACACTTTGATATTGGCGTAACTCTTGGCAGTCTAGTAGAAATTAACTACGTCTTTATAATCGAGGCAAGTAATTAAATCAAAGCTTATTGATTTTTCTTTAAAGTGGTGTGACATGCCTTTCTTCTAGCAGATGTAACGCAACATCAAATTTCAATAAGTTTTGACTTTATTTCTGGAAATATACAGTTGTTGTTTTAAATATGGACGCACAAATAAGTGAATTATTACATTTTATTTCGTTATTTGACAATAAATAGTATAGTCATGCTTAAAAACAGAAGTTACCATGGTTTCATTTATATGATTATTTGTTTTTAAAGTTCTTTATTAAATGTTGGGAATTATTTTGTTTAGTTTGTAATATCGACATTTTTAATAAAATTCAGTTTTGCTTTGCACCTAAAATGTATATGTTACACTGTATTATCGTTTCATCTCGTCATTTTTAACTTATTTAATTTTATTTTTACAGTTTATATTCTTTGCTTGGGATGCAGCTATGTACTCAAAATCATCATCAACACCACATACATTGCATGAATATCAATAACAAATAATATAACAATACGTTTTTCAAAATTATTCTAAAAATGTGTTTTTTTTTGCTCAATTATAAGATTAAGCATTAATTAAAATTAACAACATTCACTGATGTACTGTATTAAAAAATGTTTAAATGCCTTACTACTGTTAATTAATATTAATATTTACGATAATAATGTAGGGCTCACTAAGCCTTTTACATACAGTTACTAAAGTATAATTAAATTCATTTCATACTGATATATTTTCTAAAACACTGATTTAACATAAAAATTTACAAAATTAGAAGAATGTTTACCATTGCTAACATTAGGCGGCAATCACTGTTAACACCATTGCTATGTAGGTATGCTTACTTACATTTAACCCTACAATCAAATATAGAGTACATACTGATATTTGAATCGTAACAAATTCACAAGATTTTTAAATTTGGCGGATTTCAGACTACACATTCTATTTACTTAGTCCAAAATATTTCCAATATCCACGCATTTTGCGTATGATTTGTTTGCAATTAAATAACTTAAATAAATTAATAAAACTGCATATTTCATAACTGCAAACAGGCAATTAAAATACATTCTCGTTTTTTCTCGTTTGACTCTTGTTGTAAAGCCTGATTCACACTAAGCTAGTAATTTAGTCAAGTGGCAAGTATTTTAGTAACTAAACGTGTGTGAACAGTTAAATTTATCTGTTCACACACGTTTAGTTACTAAAATACTTGCCACTTGACTAAATTACTAGCTTAGTGTGAATCAGGCTTTAGGCGAGGCAGGCAACCAATAATTTCAATAATTTTAATAATAAATTTAAAAAAAGACAGTGAAAGAGACAAGCAGTGTTAGTTCACAAAAAAAACATGTTAAAGTGAATTAAAAGGACTACGGAGAGGTAATGGAGGTGGAGATAAAGACCGAGAACAGGCGAGTTCCAGTCAACTGTGGAGGTGAAGTAGTTTTAATAATACAATAGAACCTCGGTTTACGAACTTAATCCATTTCTTGGCCCTGTTCGTGATCCGAATCAATTTTCCCCTTTCATATAATGTAAATCCAAATAATCCGTTCTATGTCCTAGAATTTTTGTTTTTAACTTGTTATGGCTTTACACACAGAAAGAAAATCGTCTGATTAGTTAAAAGGTGTTAAGCATGAGCAACAAAAACTTTGGACACCATGGCTTAAAATTACATTTCAGAGACTTAATTAATACAGGCAAAAATAAGCCTTAACTTAAGTATAGATTGAATATTCAGAATGGTTTTTAAAAGTTACGTAGACCTAATTATGGACCTTAATTTTGTAAAACATTTGTCCATAAACTTTGGAGTGGTTGATTGACCACTACTAAAAGTAATCTTGCCTAAAACTACTTAATTGAAATCAAAATGAAGTCAAAATGAGGAGGAGGAGCCCGATATTATGCGAGCAAATGCGTCATATTTTCGATAGTTTTATATGGAAAAAAATGTGCTTTCAGGAAATACATCCCGCTAGAAAACTGTCAAGCTGAATGCCCCTCGAAAACACCGCCAGCAAAAATTGAATAGTTTCTAAACATACCCTAACAATAAAATGTTTAGAAGGAAGTTTATTATTTTTTCATTATTTATCGGAGATGCATAATTTAAAATTGATAGCGTTCAGTGCTATTTTTAGACTGTGGAAGTAAATCAAAAATGTCTTGCTCTGCAAATGCAATTACGTCACATGACATCACCTTTGGTACATAGCGCAACACGTGTTTTTTATTTTAAGTTAAGAATTGCAATTTATATATTTGTATATTACAAATAGTAATTTTATGATTTTCTGAGCATTATATTTTATTCTGTTCATGGACTTATTATGATACACAAAACTCGACATTTCAGTGGCGTCTTGAGAACGGGTTAATGCCGGGGTAGCAAATGTCCTGGCATTAGTGGCATCGTGAGAACGGGACTTTCTACTTCCATGTACTGACCACCACGAAAGTGATGCCATGACGTCACATGACATCACCTTTGGCATTAGTTTAACACGTCTTTTTCATTTTATATAAGTTAAGTACTGCAATTTATATATATTTGTATAATACAAATAATAATTTTATGATTGTCTGAACATTATTTTTTATTCTGTTTATAGACTCGGTAAAATTATACTTCTTGTACTGACCAACAAGACGATGAAGAAGCATTACGTCATAACGTCCATTTTTTTCCATGTCAGCATGGTTTCATCGGGGCCTGTTTAACCTTATAATCACCATTTTATGACCACTAATTTGAAGAAATTTACGGATAATAACGAAGATAAGTGACCGGCGGATAATTCAAGATAAGTTTAGGGTCATGATTGGGAAGTTATTTGACCTTAATTGCTATGTTTTGGTTACCGTGTGGAGACCACATGCTATTTGAATATTGCAGCATACATATGTATATATGTATTGTTATTCAGGATTCGGTATTACACGAAGAGGAGAAGTCATCTTTAATAATTTTTAGGTAAGGTCATTCGATACATCTTTTTTTAAGCATGATCAAACCTTATAATCCTTATAACTTGTAATTGTTAAATAAGCAGTGAATGTCTACTTTTAATGGTTAAAAATGTGTCAGTTGCATGAGAGAATATTTTTCGCTCAGGGTGAAACACACACATTTGTGCCCCTTTATTCCCTATTCCCCTCCCCTTTATTCCTCCACTGATATCTAGAAAACAACATTGTTTGTATTGTGTTACTTAAAATAAGCGTTTCACAATAATGAGTTTAATATATAATCACACAAATCCGCCACGACACTGTAGAGAGGGGACGGTAAAGGGGGTCATTTTCCGAGGACATTTTAAAAACGCTGTGGCTCAGCTAATTCTTGCTCTATTCTCACACTGTTAGGTGTTTTCGAAGTTAAATGACCTCCTCTGTCATAATCCATATGTTTGCCTTGGATTACCAAAATTAACTGAGTTGTTTCACACACGATTTTCTAAAATAATAAATGTGATGCGCATTTATAAAGAAAACTCAATCTATTGGGAAAAAGTGGGAATCGTTTTTCCACTACGAAATTCCAACAAATGATGCCAAGTAATAGAGGTGCTTCATCTGAGAGATGGGATATCAATTTCCAATTCAACAAAGTCTTTAGATGAGTAGAATAAAGTGAATCTGAATTAATAATTTTGTTTATTTTGTCTTTATAGCTCAGTTTGTCACTGCAATATGTTCATCTTTGGAAAAATGACTTGCCCAAAACTGCGATGGGTGTAAATCACTGAAGTCCTTTCCATGCAGGTAAGCTCATTTAATCACCTTGCAGACTATTGAAACTATAAAAGTCAAATTGCTGAAATACTTGGCGCTATATAGGGAGGGGGACGTTATTTTTAATATTTAGAAGTCAAAAATCCAAAAAGACAATATTCGCTATGTTTTATTTAAAAAATCGTTTGTTTTATTACAGATTTCATTATGACTGAAAAAACTCTTATCAGCTGGATGAATTTTGGCCTGACTTGGTATTTTTAAAAATTATTCTATCTCCAAATTTATAGTGTTAAAAAAATTTGTGATTAGTATTTTGAAAATTTACTTTTTATCTTGTATAATGTTGTCGAATAAAGTTTTTAAATGTTTATTGACGTTGTTATTATAAAAATAACCAATCTCAATTTTTATAGGCTTAAAGTCAATGCAGAGTGGTAAGGTTAAAGAGATAGCCTAAAAAACGCGAATTCTTGTAGTTCTTTTTTCTGCCACTTAGGCGCTGCAACCATGACCCCAACATTCTCCACATTCCGATCATTCCAGGGCTTTTTTTTCCCGCCTTACACCTCATACTCCATAATAAATACAAAGAAATTTTTACTTTTCATTTGAACATTTTATTATGTATCAATGTAAAATAAGATGGTCTATATGTAAAGAAACAAACAATATGATAGTCAAATTATAATTCATTTGGCATGCACCAAATGAAGGAGGTCTGGGCGAGGTTCTTGGTGATTAAAGTTGGGCGACGGAGGAACCAAGTCGATGTCAATCTTTATGTTTGGACTGTAACCTGCAAATAAAAACAAAAACCGGTATTAACATAACTGTATGTGCATGCTCCACACAGGCAAAATGCTTAAGCGACATTCAGTATTTACTTTGTTGGCTTAGTATTTCTGCAACACGACGTCTAAACATCAACGCCAAAAGATGAGCCTTCAAGGTGGTCTGGGCGAGGCAACCTGCAAATAAAAAAATAACGGTTATTAACATGTTCTTCAAAAAACAACATATAGACAAAATGCGGTTTGTTAGTTTTAGTTACGTCATTTTTAGATGAATTTTTGTAATAGTATTTTTTTCGGCTAGCATTAAATGACGTGAGGGGCCATTCAATAAGGACGTTCCCGAAATTCCTTTAAAAATTGACTCTCCGTACCCCTGTCCACATGGTGTCCATTTTCGGTCCCCCTCATAGACGTCCATAATTATTTTTTAAAGTAGGGAACTCCAGAAAACGTTTTGGAACGTACAAAGGCCCATCCTATAAATTTTCAAGCACCCTCCTCCTACCAATTCCACGACATTTTTGCAGTTTTTTCCAATTAACCGAAATGTTCTGATCTCAAAGAGAATTTTCGGCATAAAATTGGTGTTTAGCACATTTCCCGACGTTTTAAAAATTCAGATTTCAGACGAATTTTTGTAATGGTTTTTTTTCGGCTGGCATTAAATGGCGTAAGGGACAATTTAAAAAAAATGACTCTCCCTACCACCTGTCCACATGGTGTCTGTCCGTTTTAGCCCCACTCATGGACGTCCATAATTTTTTTAAAGTTGGGTATCCAGAAAACATTTTGGAACATACTATAAAGGCCCAGCAGAATTCCCGTCTTTCCCTAGGTTTTAAAAATTCAAGTACATTTGGGACTTTCTTCTTGTGTCAATTTCCCCTTACACTGACTATCAAAAATACCATGAAATACTACATAGCTGCTAAATTTTACCCCACATTTCCATTGGCCACTAACGCGAACATGTAATCTTATTTAACTTCGGTAATACGAGAAGAAAACTAAAAAATTATCTAAATATATCGACGCTAAATTAAGGTGATCTTCTTTGGTACAGAAATGCTGAATTTGGCGGCAGATGCAAAAATGGCAAATTAGTTTTCCAAAAAATTCAATTGCCGAAAATAAATCAATTTCGTTAATTTAATTACGTAAGTAATCAAAAATAATAATGCCAACATTCGTGAACATTCAGAACTGCTGAAATCAGCGATTTCGGCATTTGGTAAATGGCGTCAATGGAATGTTACTGGAATGCCACATAATGCAAAGTGGCATTCCTGTAACATTCCAGTGACATTGCATAAATTGTGAAAATTTGATTCTTAAATAAATAAAAGTTTATTGGAGTTAAAACCCACCGAATTATCCTTTCAATTACTCTAAATATCTAAGTATTAATTATGAATAAAGCATGGCTTATACTTACATGTGAAATCAAGATTGGAACGCCAGCGACGAAAAGCTACTTCCCAAACAACATCAACAACAGCATTACACAACATTCAGGAAAGGTCCCTTTATAAAGTCAAAATTTATCCGGCTGCCGGCTTACCTTCAGTCGGCTGTAGGCTTACGGGCCATCCACGAAGGATGTCCGGCATGGGCGTCTGGTGGTGAGAATATGCCGGACGTCCTAGAAAATTTAAGATATCACTAAAAGAATTTTGAAAACTTTCATTTTTAATTTGTGGCATATATCACTACGTGGCAAAATCATTTTTTTTTCTGTATAATGCTGTTAAATAGTTTTTTTGTATACATTTTTTGGTTTTTGCTTGTGTTGTTTTAAAATCTCCAAATTTATGGCTAAAAAAAATGCAAATATTTTTGGTTAAAGCCTAAAAAACACATCTCCGCCCCCTCTCCTACTACTCTTTCCGATTTCGCAGATTGAGTACAAGTCAAGGAGCTAATTCCTGACAACTGTGGGATTCGAACCCACAAACAACCTTCAACAGCCAAGCCCACGAGCTGCATACTTTACAGACTGCGCCATCAGCTCATAACTGGCAGATAATAAATATCAGGCCATTTCTGCTTTCAAAATGTTTCTCACCAGGGGCCCTTCCGATCTGCGTTAATTATATATTTGAGGAACACTCTTCCATCATATCTAATAAAACAAAATAAATGTTGTTAAAACACATAAAAAGTTAAATATTCAAAACAAGACTACAAAATAAATAATATTCCAGTTCAGTATTTGAAATGAAATTCCAACAACCTACCCTTTTAAGCTGAATATCACTGCTAAAGTCACATGCAGAACCATAAAAAAGTACATGGCCAGAATTGCATACATGTTTTGCCATCCCTGGTGATATTTTAAAAGTCTGATCCATCTTTTTTGCCATCGCATTCCCAGTTCATATATATGGCTCTGATTCCCTGATGATTCCGATATGCAAATGCGATTTCAGTTCTAAAGTCAGCATTTGTCTCATCATCATCATCAACAATTGTGAAAGAGAACAGACAGAGAAATGTCAAGAAGCGATGCTATTTAATCAGCTAAGTTACGAGAAATGGGAAAGGTAGCATGACAAACAATTTCTGAGCTTTATATAACTGTTAGTGTTAATAAATAATTGAGAGCACACTCATGTGAGAGTATATTACATTTTTTTAATCAATGAATTATTGAGTTTATGATATTTATAAAACTTAGAACTGGATTAATTTTAAATATTTTTCTTAAATGATAAAGCAGTCAAGACGCAATATATTTTAAAAATATAAACCAAGGAATATTTAGCAATGGAAGATCCCAAGCATCATTTTTTAAAGCTAGTTACATATTCATCAAAATTTCCTCAACTCTACACCCATTAAGAATTGAAAATCAGTCAGCAGTATAACAAAAGTTTATAGTTATTTTATTACAAAATATACATAGAAATTCAATATACGTTTACTGAAAAAGAACAATTGTACTTTATGATAAATTTAAAGATAATTATTCAACGTTTAATTCCCGATTATGCATTATAAGAAACAATATAATTAATCACTTAATTAAATTATTTAAAAACTGTAATCAATCTTTAACAGAGCTTTTGTATGTGTGTGCCACGGAGAATGAGTTGGTGTGTCGATATTTCCTAATAAGTTCTATTTTACATGCTCAACAATTACTTTAATCATAAGGCAGTCGTTTTTCAAATATCGCGGATTTTCAATATCTCGCCAAATATGTGAACTGGAATATTTCAATCTGGTGTGTGACATTATTTGTCGCAGTCCTTATCAAATGTTTCTTTTCCACTGCATCAGATTGATCAAAAATCGTAAGTTCAATCTTATGAGGAAAATGTGTTTTTGAAAGAATGCTGTCAACTTTTCCTCCAATTTTTGAAGCAGATTTTCCGTTGTTTTCATGAACTCGATTTTAATTTCTTTACTTTTAAATTTACATTTTGAAGATCAAGATAAACGTAACAATTTCACAACAAGTTAAGACAACTGGAATTGGCCTACCGTTATTATTGGCTTTCATGTTATCAATTACAGTTCTCATTAGTTTATAAGTACTCTGAAGATCAATTACAGATTGAGAACTTTCAGTTTGGGCAGTATAGTTTTCCGACACTCACGCCGCCATTATAATGCAGGAGAAACTGGCCGGAAGATTCGATTTGGGCGTAAAAGATCTATAGGAACAGCTGACTGGGGATCAAGTAAAGCTACTTAAATGTGATACATTAATTATTAAGCACGCTACTGGTACAGCCAAGCTCGAATTACACACGTTGAGCGTGGATAGAGGTATGAGGAAACTAAGAAGGATATCCTTCTTCGTTTCCTCATACCTCTCATGGAATCACAGAACCGACGATCCTCAAAGGCTCAAACCGTCCTGGGCAGTGGCGGCACTAGGGTTGAGGGTATGAGGAAACGAAGAAGGATATCCTTCTTCGTTTCCTCATAACCGAGGAACGCAACGGCAAGTACAGAGCATTTTGGTTGTGACTCAGCTGCGGCAAGAATCCCTCGAGGAAATCAAGAGAAAGTACAAAAAGGTTATTCCTGATTTGGCCGAGCCCCATTTGCAGGAGCAGTACGATAGCGCCAGTGTGACCTGCACGCATGCCTACTGGCGAGGTCTTCCTTGTGATCTTCCTTGCGATATGGTAGTCTTGAGCGGCTCGGTGCTCAGCGTTTGGTCCAAAGTGGAGATGGTCTCAATGCCAGGTGGCACCACTGCCAAGATGCAAGTGATTACGTCTTCGTACCGAGGACCAGTGGCGGCACTAGGGGGGGGGGGGTGCGGACCGCACCGGGTGACACCATCACTTTTCACTGGCAGACTCAGAGGAGGTCTCTATGGGGTGTCGTGAGGGGGGTGACACCATGAGTTTAACGCACTGGGTGACACCAACCCTAGTACCGCCGCTGCCCTTGACGGTTTAAGCCTTTGAGGATCTTCGGTTCTGTGATTCCATTAAATTGTAATGCTCAGCTCGTGAACGTGTTGGCACAGGACAAGAAGTTCGAGCGCATTGCGGCGAAGTTCTCATTAGTTTATAAGAACTCTGAAGATCAATTACAGATTGAGAACTTTCAGTTTGGGCAGTTGTCAACTTTTTCTCCAAGTTGTTTTGCAATTTTTCGGTGCTTTTCTTCAAATCGTTTTTAATCTTATCGCTCTCGGCAACAAAATTCTACTAGATATATATGAATATAATTCTGTTTTCTCAATTTGGTCATTCATTTCTTTCACGAGCTTCTTCTCTAAAGTCTGTATTTGTCTTTCCAGCCTTTGACTTAGATTTGAGGAAACTTCAATTAACAAATCATCTCCGAGTTTCTTCATTCTCTCCTTGAATTCATTTGAAATGTTTTGGCATTTCTCTGATAAAATATTCTCCGACTCCACCAGTTTTCGGTCCAAAATTAAGTATTACTTTTCATTTTCCATCATAATTTCATTTTTCAAATTCTGACAATCGCATTTATATGTAAGATTCTGTTGCTGCAATGCTTTGACAACTTTCTTAACCTCGGTGAAATCTTTTGTCTTAAAGTTTCATGCAAAAAAAAAAAAATGCAAAATTATCTGTAAGAAGTTGTAAATTATCAACTTGATTGAAATTTATGCTTGTTTATTGTATTTACCAATTCATTTATTTTTTTCTGTTGTCGTTGTCCAAAGTTTAGGGAGAAGATTTTTTGTTGAAAACTGGCACTTTGCTTTGTGGTCCTACATAGTATATATTTAAAAAAATTAATTTGAAATACTTAAAGATATAAAAATATATAAAATAAATAACATAAAAAAATAACACTTACCAGGATTTCATAGAGGGATACAATTTTTTCACAACCATTGTTTTCATACACGCAGCGTGCAGTGTGCCTTTAAATCATCAACACGCCGCTTAAAGTCCATATTTTGAGAAATCTTAAAAATTTTATAATTAGCATCGTGTATTATAAAACTATTTCAAATAATGAGATACATACTAAAAATTTCCCCATATTTTATATCAACAATGTATCAAAATACCAAATAAATTACAAACAGATTAGAAGTCATGGCTTACTAATATGCAAATTTCCAAACATATATAGAGGGGGAATTTAAGTAACAAAGATTTCATTGCTTTCCTTATCTATTGCCAAGTCTTGGGCAATTCCTAATAGGCCATGCCTTGTTGGCATACCATGAATTTTCCCGCAAAATAGATGTTTACACGTAGCCATGTAATGATTAAGTGCCACATTATTGCACACCTTACACCTGTGAAGCCGGGTCTCCACCAAGACGTACATGTAAGTATAAACGCGTTTTTACAAACATATGCAAAATAGTTTGCCCTCCGGGTTTGTTTCAGCAGCTATTTTTGCCATATATGTAAATATCAAAATTGTACAGCTTTTAAAGACATTTAATTGGTGCACAATTTTGATTTTACATATATTTACAAAATGGCGGCTGAAACAAACCCGGAGGGCAAACTTTTTTGCATATGTGTGTAAATACTTGTATATACGTATGTACATGTACGTCTTGGTGGAGAGCCGGCTTGAGGATTGACGTCATCGTCATTCTCAAATATTATAGTGAAAATGGATGCCAGAAGTTTGGCTTATACGTCGTCGTTAAACCGAACAATCGTATTGTATAAGAAAATAATAACATATTCTGCATAAATAAACAAATTTATGCACTTACATGAAAGAACTTCCCCTGCCATGTTTCCAGAGAAGGAAAAGCTATTATCTCTAACTATAAATTAAATTATGTCTTAATGAAAGGATACATTCTTATTACGTTAACATTATCAGCTAACAATGCTGCTTTAAATACGTGAGTTTATAAGTTCATAATGATGCATTACTCGCAGGATAAAATGTTTCTTGCTAAGCGTATTATAAGTCATTAAGATTATATTTAATACTTTACTAATATACATTACATGTAGTACTCGTAAAAAATCATTATGGATTTTTTCATAAGCTTTTTATCCTTCGTTTATGTGGATGGCCATTTGCAATATCATCCTTCTTTCATGGTTTTATAATTATCACTTTGCTACAATCCTAATTACTGCAAAAATAAAGGTCTCTTTAAAAAATAATTTCCAAATAGCATTCCAGGTAACATTGTATCAACAAAACTATTGTTGCTTTAGGATGATGTCAATACATATGACATTAATCACCTCACCACAAGAACTCTTTTATTGTATGTCTACAATTGGAGAATTTTAATCAATGTGTCCTGATCCACCTTATTTTGAATATAGTCAACTTTAAGTTTAATTTAATGTTAGAAGAGTTATTAAAATGACAAATTTGATGAACATAAAATGAGCTGAGCGATTGTCTCGTTATCACAAATGTTGGTGATCTCACACTCACCTTGATCTTCTTTTGGGTGTAGATTATTGCATCAAAGGTTCTTTCGTTTGGCATCTTGGTCATCAGATCTACGCCATAAGTGTTTTTAAAATAAAGCATTTCTATAAATTTTGTTCTCCTTATTAGGGGCCTTGCTGTGAAATAGAAATTTCAATTTTTTTTTGTTTTCTATGAATAAGGTTCTTACTGCTCAATGCTCCGCAATTAAGAACCTGCACGTGTGACAACTTGAGAAACTGCTTAAAACATTACGAACTGTTGCAGCTATTACTTTTAAATTAAATTCCTAGCTTTTGTTTGTTTTAAGTTAAAAGAAGTCAACATCGTATATATTTTTTACTATTATAAGCATCGATAATTTCATGATATGTTAGTTCAAAAGTTATCATATAAGGATAATTGACCAAACATGTACACCAATATAACTTTTTGCTGAACTGTATTCTAAATTAAATGTTATAATACATATTATGACAAATAATAAAGGTACTTCAATGGTTATTGCCCAATATATATAGTATTTACAATATAGTAATATAGCAACATTGGGTACTATAATACTGCGCCGACGCCGATGGTCGAGTGGGTTACGTGCTTGCCTCTCGATCCTAAATGCTGGGTTCGCTCCCGGGTCGAGGTCGGTGGGAATTTT
>JAQGBW010000824.1:0-33305 GCA_034698625.1 Julus scanicus | reverse complement strand
CCAATGTTGAATTCTGCTTTGATCCAATGTTGAATTCTGCTTTGATCCAATGTTGAATTCTGCTTTGATCCAATGTTAAATTCTGTTTTGATCCATGCAATGTTGAATTCTGTTTTGATCCAATGTTGAATTCTGCTTTGATTCAATGTTGAATTCTACTTTGATCCAATGTTGAGTTCTGCTTTGATCCAATGTTGAATTCTGCAATGATCCAATGTTGAATTCTGCTATGATCCAATGTTGAATTCTGCTATGATCCAATGTTGAATTCTGATTTTATCCAATGTTGAATTCTGCTTTGATCCAATGTTTGTTTTTTCTGGTGTATACCATTCAACAAAATGTGTACATATGCCTTTGTGGAATGTTCAGAAAACACATTTGCACACTGTCCACAGGACAACACGACCATGGTCATGTAATTTAACTCCATGTCCATTCGACGTTGTGTACCTTATGTTTATTCATAGTCCGTTGTGTACCAAAGGTGAACGGGTCCTTAACGTTCAAGTTCATCGCAAACGTGAAAAAGCATGAACCGAAACATTCTGATTTTGCACGCGTGTTGGTAACCAGATGGAAACTGGGACTTAGACCGAAATTTGACAAGACTCGGGCATTTTAAGGGGGTTGAGCCCTTCGAAGAATCCCATGGCGTTCAAGGTGCAAGATCTTGCTGCTTAAGGTGCCATTAATCAATCTTTGCAGTAGGAAAAAAAAATTGGACAAGAAAATACGAAGGTGCAGGTGATGGTTCCAACACCAAACGTGACACAGGGCCGTTTTACCCCATCATTTAAGTTGGATTAGCCACAGGGAGAGCCACTGAGGGGGGAGCTGGGCCATATGGCTGCTATACGGCGACAGTGAAAATCGCTCATACAAAAAGGTTAAAAGGTAAACAGAAAAAAGGGACCGGGCTTATAGGATGAAAAGAGCAACGGAATGGTCACGGAAGCTTCGATGAATACTTAGGAAAATGAAAAACAGCATGCAAAATGGGATTATTTTTATAGCCCTTGGCCCAAAAGGGTTGATCAGAAATTGAGTTTCAGCCAAACTTCCAGTTTTCAATGAATGTCAAACGAAGGAAATGCAGGAATAAAAAATAAAGAATTAAGTCCTTGGCAAACAAAGGGGAATCAAAATGCATTCAATTTCAGTTCTGAGCATATATATTGATTGATTTTTTTCTCACTCAAAACAATAAGCATATGCACAACTTTTTGCAGACTTCCTGCAAAGCCGCCACTGCCTCAAAAACTTTGAGATTTTTTATATTCAAAATGATATAACGTTTTCCAGACTGCATTTAAATGAAAATAATAAATCGATACGCAGTTAAAAACAAGCAAATCGCTGAATTATTAAAATTGCGCTATGAGAAAAAAGAGCAGCATGACAAAGCAGGAAATTTTAAATATTTAGGTTTTAGTTTTAACTTTAGGGCAATTCCCAGCAGTTGAATTACTGTCAATGTTTATAAAATTCCATATTGAATCAATGACAGTTTATTGCACCATTAAGTGAAGTAAAATGCGTGTGGGCAATCCTTTTCTAAAATTGGTCAGCCTGTCTAGGCATTGCATCTAATAAATCTCCCAGATCAACAATATGATTTCTCATATTAAAACCGAGACATTCCGAATTAATACGGAACGTGACCGCCGCTGAGAAACCAACACTGTCTCGCCATAACTAGGATTTTCAATGAAATGAGAGCATAATCAATAATTCATCTCATGAATAATCACCGCAGCATTTATTACCTACATCTATTCAAACGGAACGGAGACACTCCCTGAGGTCCCATTATCCAGCCCTTGTGAATCAAAAATGCTACAATAATGTCCAATTGCAATCAAATGCAAAATGTAATTGCAAGTGAAATATCAATTGAGTTTGTGTTTATGGCAAGCAGATTCGATAGCTCAATTGCTTTTCTTTTTTTAAATTACCCAGGTGGAAAATTTGTATAGGACCATATACTCCATGATGAAATAAGTCAAAATCTGACCTGTTCTACACATGCATCCCAAGTGAAAATTCCCATACAGTCTCATAGCAAAATCGTATGAGACTAATGGGATTAATGGGACTTGCTAATGAGACCTAATGATGCCTAATGGAAACCCATTGTGTAAGGGATTTTTTTTGTGGGACTCAATGGGATAAGTAGTGGGACAAATATGAGACCCCATAAGGTTCTCATATTTGCAAGACCTACTCAAGTAAAAAATCACGTGGTCTCATAAGGAAAGCAATGAGAATAATGAGAAACCATCATTAATGGGATGTTACTATATGGGACTCAATGAGAACCTATTATTAATGGAATTCCATTGAATGGGACTCAATGAGATAAGTCACATATGAAAACATTTACGATTCTACATCACAGTCCATTCATGGAAGGAAACATGAACATAGAGCATTTCTAAAGGTATGAAAAATTGTAAATAATCTGCATATAAAACACAGTAATATATGGGCATATTAGAAATTGGACAACCAAATGTTACACGATGACAGCGTCAGTTATCAATAACTGGATTCGTTTGTAGAATTTGGACAGCAAGACTTCAATAAAGAACGACCTTAACTGTAACTATGATACAGAAAGCTTAAGTTAGATACATGTATACAGGACATAATAGGTCGGTTCTACTTGAATCGTGAGGCTTATATACACACTTCCATCATAATAGCTTATCCCACGATGGACTTGCCAGAATTTCATAGCAAGAATTACCTTTCATTTGCAGACAATAACCTAAGTTCTGACCACATGACGAACTAGTTTGATCCATTGTCTATACAAACAAAGGATTTCATATATAATATACGTTGGTGCCTCCAATGATTTTTCCAACAGCGTTTACATACAAGGTTTACACATTACATCAGACGAAAGCTGCAAATGCATTATTGGCCAGTATATAGTACGAGCACGAATCCATCGGGGAAATGCCATTGAGAACTAAAATCAACAAACTTTTTGCTTTTCATAGCTTTTGTCTTTATACCTCGATGGATCCTCTCAATTGAAATGTCGGCTATAGAATCTATCATGAATGCAACGATGGCTGAGACACAAAAATCAATGAAAGGTATTCTTACGAAAATGAAATTCCACCATAGTAATATTTCAAGATTATTATAGTTGTTGATTTTTAAACTTTCACGTGTATTTAAATAACATGTAAATTTATTATTTTCGTTAACCTTTTAATGTATACTACAACGTATCCATCCAACGATCCAGTGGAATGTCACATTCGTATTTCATTGTACACATTAAATGTTTCATAATTTATAAAACTAATCCAACTAGAAATTAAGCAATTTCATTAAAACATCAAAAGCGAGTATCATGCCCTATGAAAGTTAACCTTGCAATCAAATGTCTGCAATATTTGTCATTCTACGATTATAAATGACTAACAAAATTCTTGTTATAATCTAATGAATTCAAAATGAATCACGTTCTTCAAGCTGCATATGTTATTAAATCTGCAGGCTAGGGTCATCTTACATTAATAATACCGAAATTCAATTTCCTATGACGAGGAAACTGTCAAGTATCCAGCATAATGGTCTGACCAGAGTGCAGATTAAAGATGTCCTTATTTAATGCCAGATGAATTTGTCAGGGCAATACACGATGACATTGACTTTAAACTTGAGTATTGTATGACACATAGTACACATTACGTTAACTTTTAGGAAATTATTGCATTTTTCATAGTCGCAGTTTTCAATATATTAAAAACTTAGATTTAGAAAAAAAAAGATTGAATTTTTGGCATTCATAGACGTGCTTCTGTACTTTTTCATTCCGTCATGCCATTTTTTTTTTGTCCCCCTGACAAGTTAAAACAAAATTCTAGCCATATTTGAATTCCAATTTATATCATTTCACCACCATTGAGAGACAAGGTGACAGGGCATGCAATGCGGTGCTGTTATGTTCAAAATATTTAATTTTTGTTTTTCTACTGTTACCCTACATCAGTTTGCCTTGGGAATATAATCGAAATGAAAGCGTGCACAGATATAGAAAGTGAAAATATTTCAAAATACACACCATACTCTTTGGTGAATTAAAGCTCCACAATTTATGGATTCTGCAATGCAGAAAAAGGATTTCAAGTGCACAATGCAATTTTATGAGCTATAAATATGTGGTTGGGGCAAATGGATAAGGAACAGATATGCATATAGGTCGATTTGATGAAAACGCATGAAAGTTAATATTATTCCGACAATTTACAAGCGATATATGGTAATATGTAGAAATGCAAACATCGGGTATGCAGAGTGCATAATTTGCAAATATGCTATTTGAATGGCATAGGTTTAGGCTCAATACTTATATATTATACAATGAAAGCCGCAATAGGCGCCTTGACTTGTGCAAGCAAACCCATGATTTGATTTATTATTCATACAGCCATTATTTTGATAATGCCTATAAATTTAACTATATGCGTAATGAAAATATTTTGGTGAATAGAAATAAATGACTAGGCACGCAATACTTTTTTTATACCTTCTCATTAAACTTATCGAGTACTAATGTTCCATCTACTCCTTCTACGCAATCCCTTAAACAGCAGCTTACAAATTGTTTGCCTAAATAATTTATATTTGTACTTTCATACCTGTTTATACAACATTGTAACTAGCATAAAACTCATTAAGTCAAATTTATTCACACGTTTACAGTAATGGGTGCTACAATTTTGCACCATTTAGACAGAAACATTAAGGTTAAAGCATATGGCATTAGGCCACACCCAAGTTCAAATTTTCAACAAACCATTTCCCGGATTGACATTTAGGATCCCCCAGAAATTAAATTTTCACCCTCAATGACTTTTCCAATTTTTGAAATCATCTTCCCCTGACCACTGAAAATGAAAAACACATGCCAATGCAAAGTTTGTGCAGTTTGTTACTTATTATATGAAACATGATAAAAACTTACCATAGCTTCTAGAGCTAAAGTAGTATGTCAACTCTAGATGTGTGTTAACTAATAACCAGCTATGTGAGAACAAATAACATTTCCATAACTTATCCAAGGTAATTTTTTTACTTTTACCTGACTAATCCAGGTCTAATTATCCTGCCAATTCCAGGTTCTCCAGGTTTTGGGGGAGCCCCAGTTAAAGTCAAGGTGCAATGTCAAAACAAGTTTTTTTAAAACTTGTTTGGAGGAACTTTTTTCTTTTACAGGAACAACAGTATACACACAACCACGCTATACTCACGAGTCAATTTGACATTGTGCAGTGCAAAAATTGGTGTTACAAACCGGATGTATTGGTGGGAAAGTAATTCAGGACTGTAGAAAACAATAATTTTTTTATTAATGTCGGCAAACGTCATAGAACAATAACGACTGAAAATGTCATTATACCGACATAAAGGAAATGGCAATAAAAAACATTCCGCAATGCATATACATCTTGAATGTCTTGTTAAACTACCTTGTTAAAGATGGACGCCGAGCACTGCAAGAATACGCATTTACAGGCGTACAATTTGGAGGAAAAAAAACACATTCAATAAATTAGTTTAATAAACCTCGACTGCTTATGTCAGAAATGCCTAACGAGGACAACAAAGAAATTTGCGAGTGGATATGATTTGAAAAGGGGTTCCCAATACAAAATGCATCCGAGTAATGATACGGTGCAGTTTGCAGGCGCATTATTTTCTAATGATAAGGTGGACTGACGTATATTTAATTCGTCTGTATAATTGAAATGACAATGAAACCCCCTTATTGTTGAACGGGTTTAACACACACGCCCGCAGCGGGAGGCAGGTATCTTATTTCAAGAGGCATATGTACACATATATGTACGATAATTATTCGTCTCAAAACGCATATTAATGCTGGTCTTACCAAGTACACAATGCTATATCTTTTATAATTGCTTTGGACTTATTGGTATGCAATGTACCATGATATGTCTGAAGAGTTTGCAACATTTTCATGTAAGAGTTCGTGAGAAAATTCAGTGTAATTATTGGGGGTGGTAGGAGGGCAAAGTTTGGATTACAATTTGGCGTCAATGAAACATGCAACAGTCAAGTATACACTGAGTCATAAAAAAGTAAAACCCAAGCAACAGTCAAGTGCATCCTATCAAATATTCACTGAATCATAAAAAAGTAGAACCCAATAAAAAAAAATCTCGACTTCGTGAAAAATGCGTCGATTTAAATGAAATTTGGCACATATATTAGCCGTATAATTAAATTCTGCAAGCTAATAGGATTTTACATTTGAATTGTGTTAAATGGAAGTGTCTTTATACATTGGTCAGCACGCATTTATGGAACCAGCTAGATGTATGGTGTATACTGTACCTTGTACGTACACATCATATGCAAATGTTCTAAAAAGTGCATGGCGCTGACGGCATCTGATGGGATAAATCCAATCAAGACGTTGAAATTTAATTTCAAGACGGGTAAGTGCATTGCCAAGCTTCTATTGTAGACACAGGCGACGTAATAAAATTTGAACATCTAACACTTTCCCGAAAACATGGTTCCATCACTTAAAACAATTTGCAATTAAGATTGCCTTATAATATAAATAATAGGTGTCGAAGCACATGCCTTTAACTCCATTATAGTGTTGAAATCAATATCAACACAACAGAGAGCGTTATGAGCGAATAATCTAATTTCGGTAGAGATATTTCTGAACTTGTAACACTTTGAGATGGCAAAAACACCGTCGTACACCCAAATGAGATATTCACTCAGTCAGTGAACCGCGTAATTTCATTAAGATGTATTTACGCTTACGAATATAGTTCCTTTCGGGCATAAAATTAGCTTTCCTAATTTACCCTATACAGTTAAAATAGTCTCATCATGTCCATTTCTTGAGGTGAACATGCTGATATGGAACATTCAGGTAGAGAGAAAGACAAAAAAAGCAATGCTTTTTGAATTACCATGTACAGAAGGTGTATTAACCAATGAAGAATAAAGGATTATTGTACTTAACATCAGACTTATATAGCACTGTGAGGCAGAGTATAGCATTTATCATAAAGAAAAAGAAAATGTTAATCTGGTCAGATGACTGACTGATCATATAGAAGAATCTGTCATGATAGTTGTAATACTACACATCATACAATAATGATAGAAATTTAAAATGTCACGCATGGTATATTTTACTGTTCAAAGAATATCTGCCAAGATGAGTGCATGTACTCATCATAAATGAATTAAACTTTAGAATGTTAGGCATTAGTGATCATAGAAAATCTGCCATGATGAGTATGGATCTCATCATACATCATGCCTTGCCTTTACAACTTGTGTAAACCAGTATACTAGAATTTGATGGGAACATAGTAAATGCTTTGGTTAGCAGCAATTTCAAATAGAATGTCTCTTAAAACTGTTTTGTTAAACAGCACACGTTATTCGTGTAATTTGCAGGATTTAAACATGCAGTATTTGCCAACGCAATAGTAACTAAGAAATCATGGGTTTGATTTCCCACATGGAGAGTAAAAACTATTATAAATTACTGTTGTTTTCCTGAATCTGAAGTACACAAGAGCCGAGGTGCACGTATTTTCTAAAGGGACTTGAAACAACAACGCACCGCATACAGTAATTCCCTCAGTAATTTCCATGGCAGCACCATCTCCATTTTCGGCCTTTGCTTAAGTGCAATGCTTTCTCGTTGCATTAAAATTTTAAGCTCTGAAAACTTGGAAATCTACGACTGGCATGAAAATGTAGTTTGTGCAAAGGTGAAAACATTCGGCGTCAGATTCTATCAATCAGCAGATAAATTCATTGCCCGTCTGTCTGATATATACGCCAGCATATACAGGACCTAACACCTCATAACATCACAGGTGGAACAGAAGCAGAAAGCTAAATACATAGTCACCATTTTTGGGGGTGGTCACAAAGTCTGAAATGCAATTGTTATCCTTCGACAACTGATTGGGCATTGTGACAAATTTTACCCTATTTGGGTTTCCCTCGCCACGCCTATTAAGGCCCATGAAGTACGTTATCACTAATCTGTGTTCACTGTTACTGTAACAGTAGGGGGTGGTAGCCTGTAGCCTCACCTTTTATCTGATGAATTTTGCAAAAAAACTTGTGTTAGTAAAATATTGCCTAATTCAAAATCCTACCAATGGTATTTCTGCACAATGAAAATTACATATGTGGTACCTTGTACAATGCATGATAATATAGATGCTAAATTAGGACGCTGAGCCAGTTTACCAACAGGTGGCAGTGATTAGTGAAGGTAGCCTATTAATACATTTTCATCGTCGACATCAAAAATTTCATTGTCGACATGTTACAATAGTTGTAGGCACTATTCCCTACTTTTCATTTTCGGCCAACCCACCCTCAACACTCAAAATTCCTGCGGATTAAAAAATCATAATGAGGGTGATATTGTTGAACCCTACCTTATTTCAGAAGTGGCTTACCGCCTCAGGCCCTGGTCTTATAGAACTTCAACTCTGAATAGATGGTGCGGTGCACAATGGGATTTGCACTGGGGTAGAAGAAAGTGGCCAAAAAGGCCAACTGAACGCGTTTTGGTAACCAAGTCAGATGACCTGAAGGCCGACGAACATTCACTTAAGTCAATGAACCACACGAAGACCGCAACAGATACCCAGGTTCAAGGGGGGAAAAAGTTCACAAAAGAGTAGAGCTTACCTGTAAAGATAAAAAAAAAATATGTTATTAATCAAGAGAACAAGTGATCCATGTAAAAAACACATAAGATGAAAAACCCTTTTTTCAGAAATAATGCGAAAAAAAATCGGTTACGGTGCATTTACTCAACTGAAGCACACTATACATCACACTTTCATTCTCCACCTTAAAAAGTTATCTTTCATTAATCTCAAACATAAGCTAATCCGCAATGCAAACACCTCAAACTAAGCAGAAAATAATCGGTTGAAAATATAAATGACCCAAAATAACAAAGCAAGGAGACGCGTGGGGCCGTTCATAAAAGTATAGACTGCACTACAAAACCTTTGGAACCACTTTGTACAAGTGTGGACAAGGAAATTCTAAGATTCAATTATATGTTTGGGAATGGATTTAGAAATATTATATATAGCTGTCCAACAGAATTAATTTGATGAAGTATTTATTTCGCTTTCCACAGTGATCATATATGAACATGGTCGATTTTTAGAGGAACTATCGTGTCATTTACCTATAGAAAAACTGTGGAAAACCACGAAAGTGAGGCTACTAGCCCCAACCGGAAACGCTGAGTACGGCGGATGTGAATGTGCGCGCACGCGCGCGGAATTCGAAAAAATCGACACCTCGCTAAGTCTATAATCTGAAGGTGCATAAAAGGATTTAAGAGAATGAATAGGCGTGGTCACGTCTTGGATTAAATCCACGGCGATTAGAATTTAAGCCATGCGCGGCTAATATTATAGAAACAAAGTTGTAAATTCATTTTCTCTAGACGACTACATTTTACGAATGGCCCTAGGTCATATACAATTTAGCGTATACTGTATATATATTCAGTTATAAAATCAAAACAGGGCTTTCTGAGAGGAAAATACGACTGCCATTCGGATTATGTTCAGCTTTGAAGCAAATAAGATTTATGGGATAAATGAAGGATACCAGAAGTTTCCACATGAGAACAAACGTAATTGCTTTAAAACTCGGATACAACATAAAGAATAAGTATATATATAGCGACCGACGCTCATGATTTATACGCAAGCCCAGAATTTCCTTATTTCCAAAAAATATAACAACGGCAACGCTTTAATCCATTTCCGCAATAAGCTAACCAAGTTCAATAAACTCGCCTTAAAAGGAATTTTAAATCCAGTATTTTCAGCAGAATTCAATCATTTATTTCATTTCAGTTTCATAAACCTTTGGCCGTAACCGTGAAAAAGCGAAATCGCATTTTGGCGAAACGTTTTGCGTTACTAAAGAAAATTTATTATGTGAGTAGCGAAAGTAAAAAAAAAATCCATTAAGGAAATAAAATGCTACATTTGTAACCAAATCGAAACAAATACGTCAAAAACGCTAACATTTTTACAGAAAGCCACCCGCAAGGGTTAACAAAACTTGTGTTTGCATGTCATGCATCCGTTCATATTAAATATAATTTACTTGAATGGGATGAATATATACATGTGTCATGCATGGTTTGCAGCTTTTTACATTTTCATACCAAAATACAGACTTGGGCAAATTGTACTCATGAGTATAGGACCACTTATTACGATTGCAGTAAAATCATGGTATTCCATAGTATCAGTAGTCAAGTTCATCCAATAACAATGCAAATTAGGATAACCTTTAGGATATGACCCTCGTAAAATTACTCAATGTACTCATTTACTTAAAAGTATTTCTATTCATTGTACATTTATAGTAGTCATAGTTTCACATTACGTTAATACTCAAGGATATTTGTAATCACCCATTTGAGTACATTTGGTACTTGAATTAATCTTTGTACACAGTAGGTACTCTTTCAGTTGTTACTTAAATTCATTCAATGTACTCAATTACTGCCCAACATTGCCAAAATATAAAAATAGTGTAAACATATTTTTGCACTTTAAGCAAACTTCTCTTTTTGATGTTTCAGTCCGCTATTTTTACTTCTTTGCTGACTTGCAATTAATAACTTAAGAATACTGTAGCATATTGACAACATATTTTCGACATCCCATCTCCAAGACATTTTTCGATGCCTTAAATATATAAAAAATCACCATCGTACAGAAGCACCATAAAATCGTTTCACCTGCATTTCCTGACCGAACCCAAAAAATTTCACTAAATCAAGCATGTTTTGATCCTCCCGAGACACGGGGAATTTCAGCTTTAATTTATAGTTTATTAATGGAAAAACATCATTTAACCATTGCAGTAAATCTTTCGCCAACTGCCTTATAGGTATAGGTAGTTGGCCAACCCTTGCCTTATTCCTTCAGAAACTTGGTGGTTTGGGCAAACAAATCAAGCGATTTTTGTTTAAGCCTTCCAGTTCCAAAAGTTCCAGATGCCATGCCATGTATCACAAACAGTTTCAAATCACTTGTTCAAACAAAGGTCTTGAAGCAAGTTTGTTGAAGATTTGGATTTCTGGACGAGTTAATTTAAATACACGTTGTTCCATCTTGGATGCTTTGTTATTCCAAGAGGGCATCCCTCTCCCCTTCTACAGAGGCACGAATAATTAATGAAGATTAATTCGCGAGGTAAACGTACGGCGACTGAGAAGCTGATTAATCTCAAAAGAGTTTTATTTACTCAGGTAGAAGAACAAATTAGCAAGCCTCCCATTTGGAGCTATAGAGCTATAGGGAGGCATTGGAAATCTCATCGATGGACAAAGCCAGGAAAGCCTCGATAAAGAATCTGCAATGTTCTGGATGGCGGACAAATTTGCACGTTAACTTCTATTAGGTTTGGTTCGCTGATTGGTATAAGGAATGGCGCTGATTGAGAGTGGTCAATGTCGAAACTCGGACAGTCCCTAAATCCCTACAACTGCCGCTTTTATACATTCCGTTAACGTGCAATGGCTCGGAAACAAACCGATTATCCACGTAAAGGAGTTCCTCGTCTGGTAAAACAACACGCTGTACCATTAGCTTGTCACTGGAGGTTGTTATCAACCGATATCTAAATCGTCGAAAATGCTGGTCAAACTGATGGCCATCACCCTCCATGTTCGCCACTGGCTATCGTCTATCACCAACCAACAGGAGACAAAAGAAAATAAAACTCAATCGATAGGGGTACCTCTATCTGTTGGGCACCCAACCATGGTGGCATCTTCAATGTGCTTATCAGACTTTATTAGAACATTAGTACATTAGAACTTCATTAACCTGTGCTACATGTATATTTGAAGTATGGACATTACAAGAGCATGGAAATTCAAATCTAGAGTCCTGCACTGAGTAACAGCAATGGCACTACTAAAATACTACCAAATTAAAAATAAACCAAAGTTTGCAAAAATCTATTTAAAATGATATCCAATGCAATGGAGTTTTTAATCACACCACTTTCAGCATTATTTATTTCACTTACACACCTTATGAATTGCCCAGATCAGTGTTTTTCAAACTTTTGAGCTCAAGGCACATCATATGAAAAACCATGTTTTTAATAAAATGAACTGAATGCACTTAGATGAAAGATTTAATGTTTATTATATATAATTGGCGTATAAAACGTAAATTTTAGACCACCAAAATAAGGCAAAAAACGTGTGTAAATATGTCCTGTTTATGGCGCTCCTACTATGGTGTTTTATACCTATGATTTGCATACGATCTTTTTTTGAATTTCAACATGTAATGCGTGATCGTTGCTTCCATTGAGCCAATGGCTGAGTCGAGCCGACGGCTAACGGCTCAGCCGATACTGGATACATGTATGTACACACACGTTACATACAAAATGGCGTCATAAGTTTGCAGAAACAAAACTGGTAAGCAAACTTTTTTCACATTTGTTACAACAAACATGTATGTCTTGGTGTAGACCCACCTTTACAGTTTTGATGATAAGCCCAACATTTATAAATCAACCTATATGTGTCTGCGATAAACACCCGAACAGCTAGTCTTGAAACACAGTTTACAATATTGATTTCCAAAGTGAAAATATTTTTTTCTGATTGCATGGCCACCACTTTCTTCCGAGGGAACAGAGCTCCCACTTCTACACCCGCATTGTCAAGATTCCCTCACGGATGAATTGTAATGTGGATGGTGTTAAATCGTTATAAGCTAAAAAACACCCAATCGCAATCATCGTTAATGACGATCGTGCTCATCGTGTGTGAGCATGGGCTCTTTCAACGAAATAGAAAGGGGCGCTTCACTGCAAACACAAACTGGACCGCAACCCAATGGCGGTTCTTCCTCCCATTTCCCTTTCTAGTTTTCCCAGCAACTCCAGTAAGTAGAATTACCCTTCTCAGTCCTTTGTACGAAAACCATTCTTTTATTATTGCTCACAGCCAAGTAGAAATTAAAAGTAACTCGTTCGACTTGTTTTTCATCTAACAATTAACTTTCACCCCCACGGCATATGCACCTTCCAACGACGAAGAAGCGCCGCCATGCCATGCGTAGGCTGCAGCCCAAACAATGTGAAAATCGTTATTGGATCAATGGCTATGGCATCCATTTGACTTTTTGAAGTCCCCAAAAGAGACCACCATTTGCAACAGGACGACGCTGTTGGGTTACTATGGTTACCCGCGTAGCGTCGTTAGCTTAATGGCGACGATTAACTTTTGGAATTAACGGCCAAATTACAGAATTCACACATAGATTTTGCATATACAGTGAATTCCGGTTAAATGGGACAAACCTTGAAGAAACCCTTGATGTGTCTCAATTAAACAAGACTAATTATAAACTGGAAACTATGAATTTGAATTGCATACAAATATACAAATATTACTTAAGCCTTACATTGTGGTAGGTTTTATACTTTAAAAAACACATGTTCTTGTAAGTAGAAATGTGCTTGCTACATTTTTCCAGACTTTTCTGAAAAACGGAAATTTCCTGACCTCGAAGGTGTTCATCTCCCCTTTCACTGACCATCACAACTTAATTAATCAGTAAATCCAAGAACTGAAAAATGCCATCATTAGTGGACGTCCACAATCTCTCCCCCTGTCCAAATGCCAGGATACCCTCCCCCTACTTCATTTTGAAGACGCTCTTTTTAAATGGCCCCTAACAGTGTATCATATCATTACTCTATTAAAGGTTTTCATTCAAAGTCAATTTAAACTCAAATTAAATTGTCGATTTGGTGGATTTTTTGTGTGGTGTATACAAACGTGAAGCACTTTTCCAAATTAGAAATGATCGATTAATTTTATTCCCTTCCAAATTTTCCAGATACCAGATGCTCGGAATTTTATTACGATATAATAGACTCTTGAATACAACTGTTTATTTACAAACTCGAACATGGGCATTATACGGAAAATTGGTTGAAAACCATGCAGCAAAAGAGGGGAAAAGTGAATCAGGCGAGTGCATATATATGTTACCAACCAATCGATCGTTATAACTGGAAAAGTGTTTAATAGTGAATTATTGTTTAGCAGTGTAATAATATGATACGTATTATAGTCAACGGGGTTTGACTTTATAAGTCAAACCCCGGCCGTGGCATTTGACTCAACTAAAGAAGGATCCGGGAGTTATATATATACGAACCACAGGCCTGACTCCCCCATAAACCAGAAATTACATCCTAAGTTAGTGCCTGATTTGCATAAATTTCAACAGCAGGCAAAGACTGCATTTCAACATTTTCACCAACTCGTTTCGATGTCCATTTATGGGCGCCGGACACCATCGGTAAAGTAAACACGATCTGAATGGGGTCGTCCATAAACGACATCCAAGACGCTCATGGCATCAAAATCTCTGAACAAAACTCACTTTTTTTGTGTGAGTGTATGTGACGTGACAGTTTTCGCACTCCACTTCTCCCATCGTTAGAGAAGTGGGAGAATGTCCCAATCGCACGTCACGTGCTCCAGCCCTTTCGGAATAGGCAATTAGGGAGGGTCAGGGCACAGGATCCGAATCGGGATCTGCATTCGAAATTGCATTAGAAAAAGAACCAACTGGCATTCTGCATCCGAAGCACGTACATTTCACAATAATGTGAATTTGGATGCGAATCGCGATTTTACTGTACTATTCCTATAGACATGCCTATTATTGCAAAAAAGGTACTTCTGGAAGTCGATTATGATTCGGATCCTACCGTGCACTTGCAAAGCGTTTGTTTGTACTTACTTAACGACCAATGCATTTTAGGTACTTCATCAATTACCAGCAATGAAGAATTTGTTACTCAAACTTTGTAATGAAATTTGTAGCTTAACAGTAAAGCTTAGGTCATGTAGAATGGATCTTCCGACAGGGATCTTGCATTTTCATAGAATTTCACGATTCTACAAGAATGTGAAGTTCTGCATGGGGCAGGTTATCATAACAGTTACAATTATCAGTGAAAGCAGGTATGTATGGACGAGCCCCGACTAACACATTCAACTTTTTTCTTTTTTACAGAATCTGGCACGACATTCCCAACCGTACAAACCAGTTTCCCTAACCAACAACGAGACTCAGGATTAGGATTACCGTCATCGCATGACAGACGCGCATTCGGATTAACGAACGGGCGTGTTTGTGTTGTGTGAGAAAAGGAGAAAAATCCTGGCTTGCAAAAAAAAAAAGATTTCTGGCATTATGGAAGAAGAAAGCTCCTCGGGTATAACAGCCTCGTAGCCCTAGTGGCGCATGTCAAAAGCAGAGCTTTGAAGAGTGCCAAAAAAGCTTATTTTCTCCCGAGCCTAGTCCATCCACCCCCCTTCCATCCCCACACAACAAGTTGGCCGAAGGAGGTATTAAGGAGGGGTGCCAGTTTGTTACCCCATTGGACGGGCGTCTCACCTGAGTATGAGCAGCGGAGGATCCAGTTTTTCCCCTCCGCATGCAACGGCGGCAGCATCGGCAACAACCACGAGAGAGGCAAACTCCTCCTTCAGCCGCGTCCAAAACTGCTTTCTCCCCCTCTTGCGTCTAGAATCACGAATTCGTCGGTTTGAGCAAAAGCACGATAAAACCGTGCGTCAGTCGAGCCGTCCGTTTCAGTGCGAATAGAGGGGTGCG
The DNA here is from genome assembly GCA_034698625.1 of Julus scanicus. Classification (NCBI taxonomy): domain Eukaryota; kingdom Metazoa; phylum Arthropoda; class Diplopoda; order Julida; family Julidae; genus Julus; species Julus scanicus. Next base: position 17,544 of record JAQGBW010000824.1, on the reverse strand, counting down.
AAAGAGAGCAACGACCACGATGCGGCTAGCGGAAAGTACGCGAAGCCGCTGAAACGCGCGCCGGAGTAAGACACACCAAACGCGGCATAGCATAAGCCGCTATTCTCGGGCTACCGACTTCCAACTTGAACTCGGTTCACCCGGCCGAACAAGCCGCGCCTCGCTTCCAATTTTTGGTTGTTTTGAAAATCCTCGCATTGTTCGTAAAACAAACTCACAAAATACCATTCTCCAGAGCTGCATTTCGAGCAGTTTTTTCCCCATTCCCAAAAATACATTTGGAATTCTAATCCGAATCCAGATTCTCGAAAAAGAAAAAAAAAGTGCATCTTCGAAACGTTAAAAAACATGCCGGAATTTTAATTAAAAAATCCGAACTCGGGTTCCCCATTTGACAGTAAAACCTGCGAAAATTGCCTGTCAGTGGTGTGGATTTTTCGGCATTTCCACAATTCAAAAGTTGTAGTGCTTCGGTCCGTGTCCTGGATTATTTACCTCATTGCCTGAAAATGGATACATGAAACCCAGTGCCCCATTGGATACGACGCTGTGTGGTAGTGCTTTCCCGCGAATGAATGGCAAGGCTGCCCTCTGCTCCAGGAGGAATACCGTTATCGATCTCCGCCGTTCCCCCACGGAAATTAGCATGCAGTTCGACGCCGCGGTCAGTGTCGGTTACCGCGGCAGCGGCGGTGTCTGTGGTGGATGTATATGCGAAGCCACGTGCCGTCCAACAAAGTGTCAGTGCCGTCGTCTTCTACGGAGGATTCCGACGACGTCTTGCAGACGCTGGCCGTTGCACACGTACGTCAGATACGCTCCTTCTCGTTCCCTCTGGGTCCTTCTGTTGTCCGCGTTCCTCCTGTCCCTCTTCCCGATCTCCTCCAGCAGCCCCAGCGGCAGCTTCAAGTACTCTTCGCCGGACTTCTGCCAGTGGGTGCAGGCCTCTCCGGACAGTCAAGTGGTCAGCGTGTCCTGTTCGGTGGGCACGTTACACGAAAACGTCAGCTGGAGCGGAATCCAGAGCGAGGGCACGGTGGCTTTGCGGATCCAGTGCGCGGACGGGGTCTTCTTCCAGAGTGCCCTGGCCAACGCTTCGCTCGACCACCTACAGCAGTTGCGCGAACTGGACATTGAGTACTGTAAACTCGCTTCCGTTCCCTCCCACGCCTTCGACGGCCTGCAGCAGCTCCGCAATCTGACTCTGAGGACGCACAACGACAATTGGCCTGCCCTAGCTCTTGCCGTGCAGGCCAACGCGTTCTCCGAGCTCCGGCAGTTGGAGCGCTTGGACCTGTCCCAGAACAGCATCTGGACTTTTCCGGAACGCATGTTCTGCTCCCTGGCGAACCTGCAGACTCTGAACCTGACTCGCAACCATCTGCAGGACGTCGCCAACCTGGGTTTCAGCGACGGCCAGACAGAGTGCCACCTTGAACTGACCGTGGTGGACTTATCTCGCAATGACATTCAACTCTTGCCATCCGATGCCTTTGGGTCCCTGCGGCGCCTGCGGGAACTGCACCTCCAAGACAATCAGCTGTCCACAGTGGCCGAAAGGGCCCTGATCGGCATGCATTCGCTGCACATTCTAAACCTGTCTGGCAACGACCTGATGACCCTGCCGCCAGAGTTGTTCGCCAATGCCAGCGAGCTGGTGGAGCTATACCTTGGCAACAACAGCCTCAGCGTCTTGGCCCCTGGGCTCCTGGCGGGCCTGCAGCAGCTGCTGGTGCTGGACATGAGCCATAACGAGGTGACCAACGCCTGGGTCAACTCGGAGACGTTCGAGGACCTCATCCGTCTGGTGGTCCTCAACCTTAACCATAACAAGCTTGGCCGCATCGACGCCTCCCTTTTCCACAACCTCTACAGTCTCCAGATCCTGGAGCTGGCCTACAACCAGATAGAGACGATCGCCGACAACGCCTTCGCCTCCATGTACAACCTGCACACCTTGGTCCTTGGACACAACCGGCTGACACACGTGGACGCCTTCACCCTCAACGGGCTCTACGTCCTCAGCTTGCTGTCAGTCGACAATAATCGCATCGACAACGTCCATCCCGACGCCTTCCGTAACTGCAGCCACCTGCAGGACCTGCACCTGAATGGTAACACCCTGTTTGCCGTGCCGGAAGCCATCCGACAGTTGCAGTTTCTCAAGACATTGGACCTGGGCGAAAACCACATCAACAGTATTCGCAACGCCTCCTACCATGGCCTGCAGCAGCTTCATGGACTTCGGCTCATCGACAACAACATTGGTAACCTGACCAAGGGTACCTTCGCCGACATGCCTGCGTTGAGGATTCTTAACCTGGCCCGCAACTCCATCCAGTCGATAGAGCCGGCCACTTTCGACAACAACCACAATCTTCACGCCATCCGCTTGGACTCCAACTTCCTGTCCGACATCAATGGGCTGTTTGCCAATCTGCCCAACCTCATGTGGCTAAACATCTCCGCCAACCACATGACCTGGTTCGACTACGCCCTGGTACCTTTGGGTCTGCAGTGGCTAGACGTCCACGCCAACCAAATAGCGTCTTTGGGCAACTATTTCGAGTTGGAGGCCAAGCTGCACTTGCAAACAATGGACGCGTCTTCCAACAAGATCGTGGAAATTGGGTCTTCCGCCATTCCAGACAGTATCCAACTGCTGTTTCTAAACGACAACAAAATCGCCACCATTCAGCCGTATACATTCTTCAAGAAGCACAACCTGACCAGGGTGGACCTCTTCGGAAACAGGATCCAGACCATGGACTTAAACGCCGTGAGGCTCAATCCAGTTCCAGAAGACCGTCCCATGCCAGAATTCTACTTCGGGGGTAACCCGTTCCAGTGCGACTGTAAGATGGAGTGGCTGCAGCGCATCAATACCCTTGCCCAGCTTCGACAGCATCCGAGGATTATGGACCTGGAGAGTATTTATTGCCGTTTGCTGCACCACCAGGAGCGGACCTTTGTGCCCCTGGTGGAGGTGCAGTCGTCACAGTTCCTGTGTGAGTACGCCGCCCACTGCTTCGCCCTGTGCCATTGCTGCGACTACGATGCTTGTGACTGCGAGATGACCTGTCCCCAGAACTGCACTTGCTACCACGACCAGAGTTGGCAGTCCAACATCGTGGCCTGCACCCACCGCAACTACTCGCAGATCCCCGACCGCATTCCGATGGACACCACCGTGGTGTACCTGGACGGAAACCGCATGTGGACGCTGCCCCGGAACGCGTTCATCGGCCGCAAAAACATGTTGGTCCTGTTCCTCAACAACAGTGCCATCCACGTCATCAACAACCGCACCTTCAACGGCTTGCCCAAGCTCAACGTCCTGCACCTGGAGGACAACAGCCTGGTGGAACTAAAGGGCTTCGAGTTCGAGCAGCTGGACAAGTTGCGGGAACTCTTCCTGCACAACAATAGGATCAACTACATCGGCAACGGCACTTTTTCGCCGTTGCGGTCTCTGGAAGTATTGAGGCTGGACGGTAACCGGCTGGTGGACTTTGCAGCCTGGAACAACATAGTGAATCCGCTTTTGGTGGCGCTGACAGTGAGCGGTAACCCCTGGAGCTGCAACTGCCGCTTCATGGAGGACTACCAGAACTGGTTGGTGGTAAGTGGCGACACCATCCGCGACGCCCGTACAGTCCAGTGCCTGCACAACCGGACGGTGACCGAGGGCGTCCCCATGATGGAATTTAACCTGAGCGTGTGCGACAACAGTACTGCCCACACGGTGGTGCAGCCCAAGCTGACAGAGGACTACCTGCCCGTGTTGGTCGTCACCCTGTCCATCTTTGCCTTACTGGTGCTGGTCATCCTGCTGGTGTTCGTGTTCCGTCACGAGGTGCGGGTCAAACTGTATTCGCGCTACGGCATGCGCTGCTGTCACAAGAGTGACACTTCTGGAGACGACGGCAAGCTCTTCGACGCCTTCGTGTCCTACAGCAGCAAAGACGAGAGTTTCGTCATGCAAGTGCTGGCGCCGGAACTAGAGTGCGGCGACCCTGCCTACAAGCTGTGTCTGCACTACCGGGACTTTCCGGTGGGCGCCTACGTCAGTGACACCATCGTGGAGGCCATCGAGAGCAGTAGTCGGACTATCTTGCTGCTGTCCGAAAACTTCATCAAGAGTGAGTGGTGTCGTTTCGAGTTCAAGTCGGCCCACCATCAGGTGCTCAAGGACCGTAAGAGGCGCCTGGTGGTCATCCTGCTGGGCGAGGTTGCCCAACGGGACCTTGATCCAGACATCAGGCTCTACCTGAAGACGAACACCTATCTGCAGTGGGGAGATAAGTTATTCTGGGAGAAACTCAAGTTCGCGTTGCCGGACGTCCGAAACAGGAATAAACATAGGGACAGCTCGACCAGATCGGTAGCCATACACATTTAAAAGTCGATGCGGATTTTGCTTTGCAAGGGGATGGTAATGAAATTTCAATGTGCCTTATGCAGGGTTACGTTAATGTAGACTGTGGAGGCAGGACAGTCACTTGCATCGTAGCTGACATCAAACTAGTCCTGGCCAAAATTGAATAAAAAACTTCGAAATTTTGTGGTCATAACACTGCGTAAGGTACATTGTTCCAGTTTGTTAAAATTGTTTTATTCTAAGTGTCAAAACTGCAAATATTTCCATTAGCATCCTTTTGATAAAGCAAAAATTAGTAAAATATTGCAGCTGTGCCGCGATGTTACCATAGATGTACGTGAGGTCCTATCCTGAAGACACTTTGTAGTGTGTGTGTGTGATGTGATATGTGTGAGTGTGGTTTACTGCGATGGACTACTTTGAAACAGTGATGAAGCTCAAATTTGCAAGCTCCAATTGTGATGTAAAAATTAAGAACTGATTTTCCGTTGTAAATACAAACTCTTCCTAACGAAAAAAAAATAAGGATTAAGTGCACTATTGACTCATCGCTATATTTGAATTCTTATAGCTCCTAAAACCTATTGTGTCACCATGTACGGACAGATATGTGGTAAGGTGATCAGTTGAAAACGTCCTTATTTAGTATATTCTATAAATATATATATAAATATATTGTAAATCCTTATTAAAAAGCATCATCCAATCACCGAAACGGTACTGTTTGTTATAATGACTGGCCTGTGTCCATTTTAAATATCTTTTTGTTTTAAAACTTTGGTTTCTATATCGAATTAACGAAATACAAAACGCACTATTTTCAGAATTTTGAAACAGTGGTTCTCATATTTTATTGTGATATATCTGCGGATGCAAACAAGGACCCTTCTTTACTTTCACAAACACTTAATGGTAGTCACTTTAAACCATTATTTAAAAAGTATATACGCTAGGTCTATTTAAGATATTTAAATGTATTTTTACAACAGTAACTGTCGCAAAACAAGTTGCCAGTTCAGTACTTAGACCTAAAGGGTCACAATGCCAAATCTTATCTTTAAGGAAGATGATGATGTTGAGAACCACTGATTTGAAAACAAAAAATCTCTAATTCGCTTTTATTATGAAAAGAACTTGGGTCGTATAGTTAACTTTCACCATAATATATTAACTGGATTTTATTCGTTAATCAGTTATTCAAAGGTAAACGACTATCAACTAAATCTAAACAATAAAAATACAGATAAAGTACAAAGCAAAAACATTAAAGTCCATCAAACTACTAATAATAATTACAAATCTGTATATTAAATTTGAGTAAATTATATCATTATAACCACTGGTAATCAAAGTATTTAAACGTGCATTTTAAGCACAAAAATAAAGAGTTGATTAAATTTCAGTTTGATCGTCGATTACAAAATCGGTTAAAAAAAATAAAGCAGGTTTTCAAATAAGTGTTACCAAATGATAGAAACACTGCAATCGTAGATTACAATAATCAAGTTATATAAAAGACAGTTTTCTATCAAGAGATTTCAATAGACCATTGAAAAACTTGCTTACTTAATGATTACAGTAATCGAAAAATAGTGCAAGTTGATGTATACAAGATGCATATTGCAGTTTTATCGTTGAATTTAAACAAAGAGCTAAAAACACAAAATGTGAAATTAAAAGGACAAAAAACATGGGGCTTACCTGCGTGAATACATTTTTTAATGAATTTATCGTTAATTTATCATAAATTAAGGGGGGAATTTTGCGTAGACAGATCACGCCGTATACCAATGACAAAAGTTTCAATCATTGTAATCCTGTTAAAGCTGCAACTTTGTGTACATTTGCTGTTATAGTGCCAATGTTTCCCTTTAATAATGCCCAAACTCTAGCCTAAGTTAAATCATGCATGCATATGCTGCAAACGGAAAATAAAGCATATTTTATCTCGTTATGCATATATAGGCCAACAAGAATTAATTTCCCATGAAAGCACTTAAATTCTCAGTGAAATCTAAACCTAACTAAATTCGGTTTGGCGATGTATAGGGCCCGAACAATCAGTATAGTAGACATTTTAGCAAAACGCATACTATAGTATACGTTAGTCATTGTCTAAAAATGTACTTTTCACACATCCCATAGGCATGCGAGCACATTAAATGTATCCTTGATCACATTGTTAACGGACGATTCATTGCGATGCCTATTATTCCAATAAAAGCCATTTGTGATAAATAAGCGTGAAATTAATTTATCCGAAGGCTGCCGATAAGTGTTCAAGAACCGTGTGTAGAAGGTCAGACAAGACTAACATCCCTTTAATGTCAAGGAAATAGTTTTTTTTTTTTTTTCAATCAAAAAGGGTTTAAGTTTCGTCTTGAATTTCATAGAGAAAATGTTGGCCTACTTCCAAAATGTTCCACTTTGATATAGCCAACACTGGGCTTGAAAACTGAGATTACTGACCATCAATGCGAATAAGGCTATACTTAGACGTGCATAGGAACCTATAATAACATCTTTCAACGCCTTACTACTAATACCTAATGGGAATCCTGAAATTAATGGTCAAACAAAGAGAGAGACGAAACAACAACAATCTTCAGAGAGACAATCTTTCTATAGGGTTATATAACGATAAACGAGTGCTGTGTTTCTCTAAATCTACACTAGCTTACAATTTAATAGGATTTTTGAATACCAGCCCATATGCCATAAGCAGTAAGTTAAATTTGACTCTGCATGGGCCTAATAGTGTATATTTGAATCAAATAATCCATCCTAAAACAACAACTTGCCATTCTCCAGCAACGTTAGAAGGCCTTTCATTATGACAAAAGTTTGTGAGTCACGAAAAAATAAGGATTTACACAAAAACGAAACAAGAAAAACCATACCGTTGACTTCAATAGTCGACACGCATTGTATATAGGGTAAGATTATTTGAACTGAACTGTGCACGCTAACAAATTTGTAAATAAAATGTGTATTACAGAATTTTTCACTTGTCGTTGAATTATTACACTGGGTATCTTTGTCACCAAATTGGTTAACACAGGTCTCAATATTATGACAGTATGTAAAATATTGTCATTGTACTGGGAATGTTTGTCACCAAATTGGTTAACAAAAGTCTTAATATTATGATAGTTTTTGTCTGTAAAATATTGTGTCGCCCATACAAATGTTTTAATAAGAGTTAACTATATAGAACAATTATCTATCAAACTTATGTTTATTTTCAAACGTCTTCAACATGGACCAGGAGATATGCAACCAACCATAAATCATTCACTATATTGTGTGGCACGAAACGTACGTATATAAAACGTTTGTAAACAATGGCCATTGATGCAATTTGATAGAGTTGGCAATGAAAGGGAGGGTCAACTTTTATACGTCCATTGCAGATATAAAAAATTAATTGGCCTAATTCCACCTTATCTAGTATATGTATATAGCATACGGTGACTAGCCGATTCGATTCCAGTTGTTATTTAACAAACAAACGCCTTGGTGCTGTTGTAAATCAAACTCAAATAGGGTTAGTCAACATTTAGGGTTATTTGTGTTTGCATTTTTTTTTTTTTTTTTTTTTTTTTTTTTTTTACATGTAAGGCTACATAGGCTTACATTGAAACAATTACAAATTTTGTCGCAAAAACATTCCCCATAGTATATCACAGCAAAGCGTATTATTTTGAATACTTATTAGATAGCATATACTCAACAATAACCCTACGGATACATTCTCCTTATCCCTTGTTATGTGTATAATAAGAGAAAATTGTTGAATTCTGGGCTAAAATATATGCTCGAAGCACTATAATGATGATAGGGAGTGAACAAAAAATCCTTTAATCAAACACACGCAAGAAGATAAATGAAGTTTAACTTGGGTAAATAACAAATACGAGCGGGACAGCACTTTCCCCCCTGAAGCTACGCTGTCTATACCTCTCGTCGATTTTAATTGTAAATTTATGCAGCAGTCATGCAAATTCCAAGCTTGCGTGGCATTAACCTCGGTTTATTGTTGAGTGTCTAATAAACATTCCTAGACCTATAGGAAGAGGGTGATATTGCTGGCGAAAATATATCGTGTGCTATTTCTCTTCCAATATGCAGTTTAACAGAATACACTCTGAAAAACTATCTGATAAAACTAAATGTGTATTATGGTGTGACAACATGTAACACTATTTTCTCTTCAGATATAACCCCTAATTAGAAATACGTTAAGGGACATAAGTATAGGTATCTGTAAGAACTATACATGTATATATAGTATTTAAATTATTCTAGACAACTTTTTCAAAAACCAATTTGTATTAGATAAATTGCATACCATTAAACACTAAATATACAATAATATTAAAATTCTGTATTATGTAAACTATGTAAAATTCTTTTGAAAATATTCTTTCTTTCTTATAAAAATAAAGTAATAGCCTTGTAGTTGTGTGGGGCCCCTTTGTCTACTGGTAAACAATATTTTTTACACCCAGTCTGCTACTATACAATAATATAGCCCTCAAATGCATAACTATACATGTTTATAACTGTGCAGGGGGTTCAACTGTTGGAATATTACATCCATGTTTTAAGCATAAAGACAAAAAATACTGCAGCCCCTCAACAAGTTTTCGCAGTCTCAACTATTTTTTTACTCTTCATTTTTCACAATCGTCCATGCGTTTATTAGCAACAATACGTATAATTAAGTTGCGGAATTGATCCAACGTGTGTAATAAAAATTTAGTCAAGCTTAATCAAAATATGGTGCTGCACCGCCTGCTTTTGCATAATAACACGCAAAGCCTAGCCCTAGGCGATTCCCCGGGCAATCTTAATGCTGGCAAACAACGAATAACGTCATTTTAAGTCAGTGAAACAAACGGGTGTTTAAATTGCAATGCTTGAATTACGCTGAATGAAATTTTAATTACACAGATCGTTGAAAATAGTCAAGTAACCTTAATAAATTATTCATTTTCGGTACAATGCACCATTCTAGACTAATTGTCGCTTGAGAATGCAATATGGACACTTGCAATGAGATATATTTATCAAATGGTTCATCAAACCTGAAAACTAAATAAATATATACGTATAATAATTGCTTACTGATAATAAATTCCACCAAAAAGTACCGCTCACGACACCAACACGCCAAATTTGATTTATTGTTATTATCAATGCGATGGGAGAGCCATCTAACGTAGGTTTCTAAAGTTTCGACATTCTAACGACGCTATGGCCACATTCCATATGTGATATCAGTAGGATTAAAAGCTTTCAATATGGATAAAATTATCTTTTTGGATCCCACATTACGTTCTAATAGTTATCCTTAATTGCGACCGCTGTATTTATTGTTGCCTAAAGACATTTAGCGCACATAAAAATGTATGAAAATTAAAAATGTACTTTAGCTAATGCATCACCCTCCAGCAACCTAGCGCCAAATATGCAAAACAAATTAAAATTGCACAAATTTTATGCATACGAAGGTCGAAATTTTGCATAACACCAAAGGCTATGGGCATAAATTTGGAAGGAATACACCACTTTGATTTTATACTTGCTTTTAGCATCGTCCCCATTTAGAAAAAATCGACTAACAAATTCGCTTAAAACGGATGAAAAAAACCAGTATAGTCTCTATCTCAGAAAGTACTAAAGTAATTGTCTAGCAAATTCTTAAGCAACAGTTTGTCTCACATTAGCATCCATACAAACACTACAGGACTAAACAAAGGATATTCTTATCATTTAAGACTAAGCGATAACAACGCTGTTTTCTATAATCGCAGCACTTTGAAAGAGTTAAAAATTCACAAGGAACTAACTGTTGTTGTCTCCATTTAAGTTTACCAGATGGAAAACTCAGTGAAAATCATGCCTTGCATACAGTAGTTACTGAATTTAAAATGGTTCCAGATTGTGTTAACACTTATGGAAAACACGTGTTGTTTATCCAAAAAGAGTACAAAAACCTTAATTTTTTTTCTGAAGAGACCAATTTCGTTTGTTACATTTTAAAAGTCATGACAACTGCTGAAGACGCATGTACATAGCTACTATTTAAATGTACTAAATCAGCAACTTGCAACGATACTATAGTCCTTGTTTTATACAATGTAGCTATACATTATATGGTTACAAATTATTAATAGATTGCGATATTGAAGGGCAAGTGGATATCCTGCCCAATGTTTTCGCAGCCTTACAAAGTCCAACTTATATATTATGACCGATTGTATAAATGTAATAGCGTTAACAAAAAAATGGCTAACGAGGGTCGTTCATTAATGCATGTCAGAAAGATCTGACGACAAGAGCACCATATCTCAAAACTAATCACAATACCTGACCAGACGAATCACATTTCAAATATATATCACAGATGGTACTATATAATTTTGTCAATTATGTCTGACAGGTCCACCACATGAAACACTATCCTTACTCCCTTTAATAAAATCCTTACTGATTATCATATTATGCTGCAAGTCCAAATGCAACTCGTATTATTATTATTATTATAACACAAATTTAACCCCAAAAGTATTTTCCATGCATACATATAGTTATTATGTAGAACTAAAGTTTCTCTCGCAATGATTAATTACTGTCATTATCTCATTATTAACTTAAGTCCAACATCTAGTGATTCGAGTCGTTGCAAGAATAAATATCGCATGCGAGGCACACATGTCTTTTGATTCGTAGGTATTTATCCGTTAATGAAAGCGCGAGGCTTACAGAGCCTATGGCATCTCGCAGAAAAGCTTTGCACGCCATCAAATGCAATATTATTTGATTATTTGGGACTGTGCATGGTGAGAAAATCGATTATCTTCAACGATAGCTAGATTATAAGCCTCTTACAAATCTAGGGATGTATATGGCCTTGCAAATGGCATCGAAATGCCTTTTGTTCTAAAGCAGTCATCCAATTAATTGAAGAAGGCCCTACAGAAATTCCAAATATATGACATACAGGCGGCATAACTGACTGCAAGTTCATCCAGTCAATGACGCAGCGGCTTATTTGAACTTGTTAATTATCAATTAACAGGATGGGATGAGGAATGTTTGGTATCTCTTGCATTTTACGCTCGCATAATGCTTTTATGCATTATGATGCGTGATTGGGAGAACTATTACAAATTTCATGTATGGTGTTTACTAGACTCCAGTCAATTGTCTATCATCTCACGTGTGATGATACAAAACAAAACAAACTAAAGACTAATGTAACCCACAACAACTTGCATAACTTTCACTTTTTTTAAAAAAAATATGCATGCATAAAAGCATGAATGAATATTTTATCTAAACGATTTTACCTGTCCAGGCTAGAAGGAATAGATACGTATATTCGTTTTCGATATAAATTCAATTCATTTACAGAATCAGTTTTATAATTCCCACGTGAAATATCTATTTATAGTCATTATTCGGGAAGGGGGCCTTTCGTCCATTCATTTACATTTAATATATATTAAATTAGCATATTCAAATAAGGTGCACATATACGATTAAAGCATTATATATTCACCTATTGGTTAACAATTACACATTGATCAAACACGTAGAGTCAAAAATTCCGTCGTTTTAAAATGTAAATTGTAATATGTAATGTCAAATAGAACAAGAGGACATAGCTAATTGACAGCTTAAATTATTTAATATGTTAAGTAACACGAATTTAGATCAGTGCAATACACTGTTTAAATACAAACTCAGGAATGTGACATTTGAATTTATTTCACATGAATGGTAAACAACTCGAATCAAATTATTGGTGAATTTGTATTGTTATTTTTCCATTGTTAACAAAGATAAAGTTTTTGAAACATCATTTAGTTAAAACAATAGCAAGGAGAAAATAGATATGAAAAGAATAGCTCATATAAAATAAAAAAACAGGTTGCTTATCTTGAATATTTAGTTTCAAATTGTGCAAATACATATATGTATATGATATGAAATTAGAGGGTAAAAAAATCATGCACTTTAATTTTCCTAATAATGCAAACTAAACGCATGTTCTATATGGGCTCAATTTAACCAACTGATGTATATATGCTCGAATCAAATTTCTTTCATCATGTAATCTCAGCAATCCAAACAAAATATGCTTAGTAATTAATTGCGAATTTTCCAATAATCTCTTTCCAAATATTTCATATGCTGTTAGTAATACCAGTGTGTTATTGATTGCAAGTCTTTACTATATGCAAGAAACTGATGCACATATTCATTCACGTTATTCGGTTATATGGATGATTTATAATATGAAAAGACATTTCAATCCAATAAAGTGAACAAAGCATTTTCAACAGTAAATCACATGGGAAAAAAATATTCCCATCTAATCAAAATTTGAAATTATGCCATACGTTTTATGATTCAATCTCTAAATGTAGCCCTCAAATATATTTTGGCATATCATCATACAAGACCACCCAGAAGCATCGCGCAATGGTATAAATATAAATAAGGTAACTGACTATTAAGCATTAAATAAATGAAGCCATGAATAAAATTAAAGACATGACAGAAAATGCTCATGAAATCTCAAGATCCTTTTTGTCAGAAATAACACTAACATTTTCAGTTGTTTGAATAGTGACAAACAAAATATTGTATAAGATAACATTTCTAAAAATTCACAACTACAGTATTTATAATTTTCAAGACTTAGGTTCCAGTACACATTTCCTAATGAGATTTTCTGGTTCCGAAAATCGTATGTGCCATACCAAATGTCACGAGGTTAACGCTCTCTTAATAAAAGAAACTTTACATATACATCTTAATTGAAATTAAGTACAACTGTAATTAGTCTGTCAGTGCAAAGGCTAAACATATAGCAACATGATACGTTAACCAAAAGCAGCAACATGAATTAAAATAAAAATAAAAGTTTTTCAGTCTGCCATTGTATTACATGTAACAATACAGCTACGTCCAGGTGTATTGACAATACAATTTCATATTGTATCAACATTTGAAGAGAAAATTATTCAAATGTAAAATCGATGCTTCCTGCAAGCACCACATTTACAATAAATGTTTGCATTGAGTGGAAATGTCTAAAGGGCTAAAGAGACAGTCTTATATCTATGAAATAAAGATATTTTCATAAACAAAAGTGAAACTACAAAAGCCTGAGTAATCTATTCAGAGACCAAAAAAGAGGATAATGTACCTTGGAACAGAAACAACAATTTTCGAGCAAAGTCAACATTTAGAGCAATGTCCCCCAGAAATCTGCACCGAAATTGTATTTTCTGCATAAAACGTCGAGCATTAATTTTGCAGAAATTCCGGTTCTTGTTTTCTTTTTGCAGGTACTTGTGTAGCAATAACACTGCATGTTTTTTTGAAAACCCACGCTGAGTGGAGTATAGTGGAACCACTATAAAATGCCAAAGTATTAAACCTTAGAAGAGATTTTATCAAAAAAAAAAAAAAAAGCTTGCAAGAAAAGAAATTAAAAACATGGCTCACAGGAGCACATGCCTTTGTAGAGGAAAACGGTTCACCAAATACATAAAAAAATAACTCACAAATGCATCGCGAAATCTAAAAACATCAAAAATGCATGTTCGTCATATATAGATGGATAGTAAGGCAAGAGAAAAGCTATTTTCAAATCGTTTCGTCGAATTTCTGCTGCGAACAAATGCATAGGTGGCGTAATGTGAACGTTAAGTAAATTTATGTATAAAATATACTCGAACAGGGATGGCTGGTCATGAAAGATTCAGCGAAAAATCGATGAATTCCTGCATCCATTTGAACAATACAAACATGGCACTGTGTATAGATGCCGTGTTTATGTCTTCTATATTCACATTTTTTTTCTCTCTCTCTCTAAAAATAAAGTCACCGGAGAAATGAACTTTTTTCGCAAAAAACACGCCTACCTTTTGTGAGAAATCTGTCATCCTGCATTCTAAGATTGAAATGCTTTCAAACCCAAAATGAAATCCATTATAATGTAAGCTCACAACAAACGGCTATGGCTGACATTGAAAAATAAGGCCATTCTGAAAGTATAGGTCACCATTTGTTGTACTTAAGTCACGTTTTTTGCAAAGAAAACATTTTAATCTTTTGAAAATACTTTCTCGTGCCATGTATTGAAAAAATATATTGAAATTCTATGCTAATTGTATTCAGCTTATAGCATGCCCCTTTAACTCTTATTACACGGAAATGTAGTTGCGCTACAGGAACTGTATGTAACTTAACTCCCTTAAATTGTACTTTATCTATCAAAAGCTCATTAAACTTCTTTATGTCAAATTATATATATTTCACATATTCAAGTTTATTTTGACATTGAATGGTACTACAGGTGTAGTGCCTGCGGTCAGCTGATTGTTGCAAGTAATAACTTCACATCATTATAGGGTACTCAAACGAGCTTTTAACTTCGGCAGTTGGGCTATCTGCATTTGGCCCACATATGGTGCACATGCGCATTAGCAGCTCTGCCAAGGTCCACAAGTTGAGTGTCTTTTGTGAAATGATCACAAATGCAGCCTGCACAGGTCTGCTAAGATGGACTGAAGTTGAAACCTCTTTTTTTTTTCCCCAGCACTTCTGCAAGCTCCATTGCAGTAGGTCCAGCCAATTAAAAGGCGCCATTTTACAACCCTAACCCTTTCAATGGGAAAATTTGCAAAGACACTAACAGTCAAACAAAAAAAGATTAAATACAAATAAAAAATTTTAAAATAGCTTTATAAATCAGCAAGGTACTGACCGTGTCATTTTTCACGTTAAAATAGTAGATTTTTTAAAATTAAATTATTTGAATTTTTGCACTCACAACTTGCCCATCTCGTGCTGCCACCTGCTGGCAGCGTGGGTAAAATACCAGACATTTTTCAAACTTGTATATTAATTTTAAAAAATCTACCATTTCAAAGTGAAAAACAACAATATGAGGCCCTTGCTGATCCATCAAGCCACCCCAAACAATTCTCACCCTCACTCAAACCTCCCTCATTCAACTGTGAGTATCTTTGCAAGCCCGACCCATTGTAAAGGATAGGGTTGTGATCCCTCTTTGATCATATTTCTAACTTTTTTTATTTATTTATCAATCGTGTGATTTATTTGCTTTTAGCTCATCACAGACTCATTCATAACCAAATTAATGTAAGGTGACCATGAAAGCAAGCATCCACGTTCGAAAAAAAATGCCCATATTTATATTAAAATGCAAACATGTCGAATTCACAAATTTGGATGCAGATGGTAGAAGCCTAATTGTGTCAAGAAAATTTGTATGGGTTTCACTATCTGCGAAGCTGAGGTGCAAAATGACATTCTCAAAACATGGTGCATGCGTCCTGACATCTGGATGTGCGTCACATTTCAAGCTGGCATTATACTCACGCGACAATAAATTGAATGCCTTCTTACCAGTCTAGCAACTACAAATATATACATATAATGTATACCAAACTTTAGTTAGCAGAAAATCTCTCCATTCAAATGTTTACTGCCTGGTCGATTAATGTGCACAGAAGGACCTAATATCAAGCATTGATAGAGGACATCTGCCTTCAGCTTAGCAAATCGATTTCGGTTCATTTTCCAGCGCCGTAAATCCCCTTGGGTCCCAGAGGGGAAAAGCATCCTCATCATTAGAATTAAGGGAATTTGTACTAATTAGTCCATGTAAATGGATTTTAACTGGAATACATGTGGCGAATGCAAATCAGGAATGGATTTGGGGGGAAATTCATCGACGCAAACTGACAATTCCATCATCACCCGAGTGTCTAAATGTTACAGCCGATCACCAGCCATAGTAACATCCCTGCAAGATATAAACGCCCAAATTTATCTCCACTAAGCCTTGTGGCCTACAGTCAAAATCGATTACAGATACTTAAAAAGTATTGGCTCCACGTACATGTATGTTATATAAGTGGGGTCCTAAAAATTTAAGACTAGATTAACCACATTTTCCAAACACCACAGATTCTCATCTTCAAATTTAAAACACTTTTGTTTGTTGGTTGAGTAGGGGGTTAAGGACTCAAAATGTATGCATGACTAGAAAGGGCGTGGAAATCATGTGAGTTGAAAGTCAAACTAGAATAGTTGTAATGTTTTCAAACATTGGAATTGGTAATATTTCCAAAATCTACAAAAGCAAATGCTCATTATCAAGCGCTTAATTTTATATATAGATTCAAAACAAAAGGCAAACAAAGTTATTCCTTAAAGTGTCGCGGCACACAGGAATGCAAGGTGTCATCAGAAACTATATCAGAAAGTTACGACATTTTGAAAAAATATACTACACAGGGAAATTCCACAAAAAAATGGCAAAATATGTTTGAATTCATTACAGCTAGTGTTTTTCAACAATTTTAAGTTCACCGTACACTTTCCCTCAAACTTTTACGGCACACCCAAGGACCCTTGTAGGCACACCGATGGCAAAACACATACTTTACTCTGCCTTGGGTATAGTTATTAATATACAGTCTACATTTACCAAGTTCAAAGTGGGCATAGAAACAAATTACGAAATCGTTCAACTGTATCGCTATTTACGCTCTTCCATATTGCAATTTCACGAATTTAAGTAATTATACGGCTTATCCCAGAGAGAGTGGATATATATTCTCAAAAAAACAATCGAGTTCATATACTGGAAACAATAAACAAGGTGTTTGGGTGTGAAAAACGTTCTGAATTATGCATAAGAACAACAAATTCTGCTACATTTTATTTCTTCAGCCAACGTCAATTCTAATATCGTCAATACAATCAGCAGTTATTTACGGCGCCATTTTAACAATACTAGCAGACATGGTTGGCACTAATTTCCCCGGACGATACTTATGCTTATGAAAAATACGTAGAAAAATCGATAAATGGTTGAACCGCCGGACCAAACTGCATTGGGCGTCACCATGAATAATAAATGCTGATTTTGTGATATGGAAAATGAAAACCTACGCTACACTGCCTATAGTTTCACTTTTTTTCTTCCCCCACACCCTCGTATAAGACATGTAAAATGCAGCGTTGTACATATACAGTGGTTCCTCCGAAAAGCGGACAGTCACGGGACCGCAAGTTTTGTCCGTTATTCGGAGTTGTCCCCTATT
>JAQGBW010000823.1:0-33310 GCA_034698625.1 Julus scanicus | reverse complement strand
ATAAGCAAGTCCCATTAATCCCATTAGTCTCATACGATTTTGCTATGGGACTGTATGGGAATTTTCACTTGGGATGTTGGAATTTTTCAGAATTTCAAGTTTAGTGTTTTCAAAATTGCCACCTTACATCCGATAAACGTACCTGCAGTTTTCCTCAATATCATTCACGAACCCACACCATATAACAAATTCCAAGCATTCACATTTGACTGTCTTCTTCACTCTGATCGTATCACAAGTGTCTCATGACCCTGACTATAAAATGACACTACTAAAGTTTTAGGTCAGGTTCAATACTTTAGTTCAAGCAAACAAGACCATAGTGCAAGTTGCTAGGTTACTACTGCGTCCCTTCATTGGGATCCTCTTTGTGTTTCTTAATCCATATTGGATGATACCTAGCTGGAATTGCGTGCAAGGGGGCGGCGAAGTATCCAACCTTCCCACACCAACATTCAATGCATCGGTTCATGTGACATTCTTGTCAAATTGAAGTCAGCACGTGAACGATAATTATTAAAAAATATGGTGTTTTAAACCAAACAGATTGATGGTGGAAATAATACTTTATCTATCAAAATGTTATCCATAAACTTTGTAAGCATAAACTTTGACAGTTTTGCTGAAAATGTATAGAATTTCGGAAATATTTGACAATAGCGATTTTAAATTTATGAGAAATTTTACAATTTTAAATGAGAATGTGAATTAGCGGACTGATAGGTGTGTCATCTTGCCAAATGTCAAGTGGGCCCCTGAAGAAATGTGGCCTCTTAATCGTTAGGCAATATGCTAATAATAGCAATGTACGTATATTTTCCACAAAAAAAATGGAATTGTACCGTTTTTCCACTCATATATTTTTTGGAAATTATAATTTATTTTTTATAAAATGTAAATAATAACCTTATATGGTAGTTGGGATGACACAGTTTGGCACTAAATTGTTCACTAAAAAGGATTTTAATTAGTTGAAATCCATTTTGTGACCATAGCTTTTATTTTGTTGGCATTCAGAGTTTAGTAAATTTATGATTTCCTAATCTGTTTAGCCTAAACTTGTGTGACGAATTTCCATTTTATCCAAGAAATTACTGATTAAAATTATAAAAAGTACATTTAAGTTATTAATTTGCAGTATAAATTATATTTATTTAGCCAAACAAATTGTTATTAAATGCAACATTATAATAAATCTCAATTTCATGCGGAAATATTATTTCCAAAAATTATTTAATTTAAAATTAAGGTTTAAATTACTGTATTACAAAATATCAATAATTACTTTTTATATTTAGGATACTTGTCACATAAAATAATTTAAAGTCACGCAAGCAGTATATGCAAAAATGAGGGGCACCACTTGCATAACTTTGTAAACGTGTAACATTATTTTGATATTTTTCCAATCCTCAAGGTTTATTTACACCTTTCTTGAAGTATTGAGTCATAAACACTCATGTATATATTTTTTTCTTCATGATACACTATTTATAGCCATTTATTGTCATTTTACAGGGATTTTTTTGAAATAATCTGAGTTTGACGTTGTGGCCGCCCGAGGGTGCTACCTTCTAGAGACAATTAATGTATATTGTAACAACATCAAACATCCCCCAACAGAAAAGATCCTCATCCGTCATGGGCAGACGTTGTTTTAGTCGTAAAATTTGTTCTTGCAGTTAAAACGGTCCTGCTTTGAAAACTACCAATGCACTTCCCTGGTGAAAAAAACAATAAAGATTTCTATTCAAAACGAATTAAAAGTGTCTTAACGTGATTAAAAAAGGTTATTAACGATCCTCTGTATTGTCTTTGAATTATTACAGCAAAAAAAAGTATTAATTTCAGTCAATAAACATTTTTTTAAACGAATTTTCAAATCTGAGTGCATGCTATTTTCCTATGTTTGAAGGGGGGATGTTTTTTTGTCAGCTCTAAAATTCGACTTCTAATTTGTTTAAATGTCCAGGGTTGATTAAAAAAGGTTATTATCGACCATCTGTGTTGTTTTAGAGGTGTTATAGCAGAAAAAATATTGTATTTCCTTTAAATAACACCTTTTTAACGCATTTTAAGTCTACGTGTATGTTATTTTCATCTGTTTGAGGGGGGATGTTTTTTGTCAGGTCTAAAATTCAACTTTTAACTCGTTTTAATTGTCCTGGGTTGATTTAAAAAGGTTATTATCGACAATCTGTTTTGTTTTAAAGATTTTCCAGCAGAAAAAAATTAACAATTTCCATTAAACAAGCGCTTTTTAATGCATTTCCAAGTATAAGTGTTAGACATATGTAATCCTATGGGTCTGCCAGCGATTTTTCCAATTTCAACACACATTTAAAAGCCATATATACGTTTTAAAGCAACATTTATAAATATTTCAATTGCCATTAATTATTTATTTGTAGTTAGGTTGCCATTTACGTAAAGTTTAAAAATTTACAGAAAACTAACGTGAAAATCGTTAACATAGTATAAAAAATCGTAACTGGCGCGGCGAAAGGGGATCTTGTTTGCGCATGCGCATAAAACTACTTCCTGCTCGCGCATGCGTAATATAGCTGGGGTTGTTTATCGTCGTACAGTTTTCCTCTCTTTGGCGCGGAAAGCAGAGTGTTTTGTTGTTTAATTCGCTGTGATTCTTCGTAATTTGCTGTAATGTCTCGGGTTAGAGGATGCAAAGCGTTAGTCGAGGTAAAACATACTCCTTATCTTGGATTTTACTTCTAATTCGTTCTTAAAGGCTAAAAAAACCGATCTGTGAACCGCTAACAGGTGTTCTCCTGAGCACGTTGTTTAGGCACGTGGTAGTTAAATGGCGTATTTAGACGTCCTTTGTGTATGTGAGAATGGTTTAATTTTCTATTGTTACTACCTGTAATTGATTACCGTAGGTTCGCTCTTAGCTTGACCTAATAATATAAAGCGTGTCATGTAGGCGTATTTAATTTAAGAAGTTAAAGGAGGGGTGTATTTTGACCTACTGTCCAGCACTTGTAATCCTTGCTAATCCCATTTTTAGGATCCGAATGCCCATTTGTTTGAGCTTATAGAAAGGTCGGTTTTTGGTCAGTTTTATAAAAAAATCCCAATAGGCCCCTACATTGTATGGAATGCAAATTGATGGATCAGCTTGGGGCAACTTTACAGTAATTATACTTGGGGTTGAGCTGATTAGTTTACTTTCATGCAGCTGATTTGAAGATTAGAAGTCAAGTGTCAGGATTAATTAGGAAAATCAGGTTATACATATGTATGCAAATCTGATTTTCCATCATTTCGACATGTCCTAACAAGATCGAGGCAGTGTCAATTGCAGCAGTTATAAAGCTACAGTTGTTTAGCTGAAGACAACTGAATGTCAGCTGATCATTCTTGATAGCGAGTTTTATAATTTCGATATTTAAATATATTTACTCAGTATTAATTCCTTTAGTCCATTTCATTTAGTTCACAGAAAAGAACCTGTCATGATATGAAGGGGAAGCCAAAACAAATATTTTATAATAACATTTATAAAATTGATTTGAAGCAAATCAAACTAAACCTTGACTATAAAAGTGATTAAAATGAAATATGTTTTGTTACTTTTGTACCAATTTGTAACAAATTGCAAATTTTGTGATTGCAACTTTGGTTGTATGACAGCATCGATAGGTTGCAATGTTCTTAGGTGTCATCTTTTATAACGTAACTGTAAATCCCTTATAAGTTAGTGTATAAAAGCAAAATTTCTGATGTTGCCATAGTAACGCACATGTCATCTATAGTTTTGTTTTTTCTATGCTAACGCATCAAGGGTGTGGCATGTATGACATCATCTATTTAACATACAATATGTAGGTGTCTGGATATAGGACAGTAAGGCTCGATTAGTAGCTATGTTTAACATACTTGCCATGCTGTAGTCAGAATATTGTGACTTAGGAAATGTGTTGCAACTGTCACTAGTGGCAACATGTGCATCTTAGTGGAGGGTTTTCTAATTAGTCTGAAATGCATTTTCAGACTATTTAAGACCACACCTGCAAACAAGGTGAGAAATTGTTTAAATGCTTGTTTTTGTTCATACCAAGTAAAATTTCTCCACATTTTCAGCACATTTTTCCGTGTTGCTATATTGCTTCTGACATTATAGGTGCTTATTTTATGGTTTATGCAACCATGTACTAATTATTATTTTCGGATGCATAATTTGTAATATAAAAATGTGATTAACCTATTATTGCGCAAATGACATCTGTGGACCGGCTAGGTGAATCCGTTTGAAGTTCGATGTCTAAATTAAAGTTGAAAAGTTTGCATATTGGAAGCATGATTGAAATTAAATGTCAGTATAACCCAACTGATTTTAATTTGTTTTGGTTACTCAGTTAGCAGTTAACCGGCTAGGTGAACTGCCTATGACATATCTATTGAAATTAAGTTACTCTACAAAATTCTCATTTATGTTTTTCAGTTTCTCCACGATGAATCTGACACCGAAATACCTGATGATTTTATAGAAAATCTACATTCTGGTCCCCAAAGAACGTCTTCCCCAATTCCTTCCACCTCGAAGATTTTGCAATCGACAGAAAATAAACCGAAAAACCTGAAAAGAAAAGCCAAGGCAACTATATTTTAATTGAAACAATTAATAATAAATAGAACATTTACATTTTGAGTTAACGTTTTGGAAAAAAAGTTAATTGAAGCAACATCAAAAAGGATTCTTCAAAAGGATGATATTACATGCCATGTACACAATACAATTAATGCTAAAGCCAGTATTTATTTCTATTGTTTAGCATTTATCCTGTAAATTGTTGTTTTGTCAAAAGCTCCGATGCACTGATTTTTTAATTTCTTGTAAATTAAAAATAGGAGCAACGTATTAAATTACATTATAAAATCCAAAAATGAAAATCACATTACTCGTACTATTTTTAGTTTGTACCCTTATCATTTTTAGCAAAAAATGATTTTATTCTAAATCGCTTTTGATATTATAGCGTTCACGTAATGGACACATCATGTGTGTCTGCGGTACTCCGCTCCAGAGAAGAAAGTTACGTTGCGATAATTGTGGCTTTGCAAGACCACGGCGACTTTCCATTGACTGGGGTACGATAAGAAAGAAAGCACCGAAAGCACCTTCATATGTGACGAAGCGACTTTACGATAGGGTAGGTGGACGTTTTAAAAAAAAAATTTCAGAAGAATTGTATTGGTCTGGTATTTTTATAAGTAGCTTCTTTAAGTTCTTTTGCTATATCAGCATTTAGATTCTTTATTTTTATTTTTTTATATGAAAAGATTTTTCAACTTCATGCAGCGCACAACAGAGACATTTTGGTTCTCATGCACTACAGGGATGGCAGGGGGCAAAAATTTCGCCACTATGCCACACCCGGCAGAGCCGAATTATTTCTAACGGGAAACTTAGGGAAGACCATCAAGTCTGCATGGTACAGCGTGCATCATCCCGAATGTAATTGGCCTGATTACAATCATACTAGGTTCTTATCATTTATTCCTTTGATTGATTAATGATAGTCGATTTTCCATTAATCTTTCAAGTTAAAAGGCAAGAGGATGGCGACTCTTCTCCAATTAAAAAACGGAAGTATGAAAAGAAACCTGGCAACCATTCAAGTAAGTGCTTGCTAACTGCCATTAAGTCTAGTCATATGCCACAGAGGAAAGTTGTGATAGGTTTAAAAACTAGAAAGAAGTTCATCTTTTATCAATGTTTGTTTTAAAAGTGTTGTTTGTTTGCTTTCACAAAGAGACCGAAACAGTGACTGAAGATAAAGACAAGTCTTCCAGTTCCACCTCCGATGATGAGGAAGAAGTGTATAAAGTCGACAAAGTATTGAAGAAACGACAAACTAAAACTGGTGAAACCGAATACCTTGTGAAATGGCGAGGTTGGTCGAGCTACTATAACTCGTGGGAGCCAGAAGAAAATATAATCGACAAAAGCTTGATCAAAGGACTTTGATGTACCAGGCTTCACGTTTGGACGTTTGAATGTTTAATGTGGCAATTAGAAACTTTTATCGCAGAAAAGGATGGTGCCCCGAGACTTCAGGAGAAGTTTAATGATAGACCTCAGTTAAGGATTTTACTAATCAATACTGGACATACGATTTCAGATTTATATTGTTGACAAAGTGATGCGCCGTAAAATGTGAGTCGTTTTAAGAACAGTTCCTGTACAGATTTTTATGGCTTTCTCGTTGTTAAAGATTCATAAATTCATACTCACTTCTAATTTTTCTAAAAATAACAATGGATCTGAAGTTCTATATTTTTGAACGAATCTCAATGAAGTTTAATGTCGTTATGTGTTGTTTTTATGCTTTATGAAATTTTATTAATCTTCAAATAATAAGAGCAAGGAAATTTTGTTTGGGAAAAATTTGTTTTCCACGTGTGTTTTAGAAGATTGTTTTTCGAAAATTTAACATCACAGATTTATACTGTTGCTGCATGTACTCAATTTCTCATCTCCCAATTCTCATCAACAAATGGAGTATTGCACAATTTATGTCTTGTTCCAAATTTTAACCTTATCAAAAGCATTCAGTATCAGTAGTTGGCAGGAAATATAGCTATGTTCCTTCAACTCTGCAAAGATTTGCAAGAATTTTTAAAACCAAAATTTGCATCTCAGTCTAAAATAGACCATGATGTTTATTGATATTAATTCAATCAGAACACTATTGTAATGCTCATTAATAGTATAAACCAATTAAGGCATGTTAGTCAGCTTCTAATATGGCTTACATTTAATGATCATTTAAATAGTTTGCAGGGACAGATCACTAATTATTCATTCCTACTTATGGGTTTGACCAAATCATTTGTTGATAAATTAGGATTTTTTAATTTAAAATTGAGCTCTCATGAATTGATTTTCAGATAAACTATTACACATTTTAAAATTAAAAATTATCCCTATTACATTATTATAATTTTTCTTAGGTTAACATAGATTATTATATGACATACAGTATAAGAAACATATTTGTAAAAGTGTTGTGCATATTTTTATTAAAAGTTCAGTTTTGTATTATTTGGTCATAGCATTTGGTTCAGTATTTTAATAATCAGCTTAAGTGAGGCATTGCTAATGAATTTGAAACTTTCTCTCATCAGCGTTTATTACTAAAACTTAAAATAGAATACCGTATTTTACGGATTATAAGACGCACCTTAATTTTTAAGCAATTTTTTTAAAAACAAGTAGTATAAGACGCACCTGAATTTTGGAGGCAATTTTTGAAGAAAAAAGTGCGTCTTATAGTCCGTAAAATATGGTAACCCCCAATTACCATTTCATGGATATCATATCTGTATTTCTAACAGGAAGAAAGCAAAGGTTTATACATTTTGGCAGACCTCAATCATGCTGGGTCTATGTAACCTCTGGTGTAGAACAGGGAAATGTCCTCCCAAAATCACTCAAATTATTTGTTAAAGGCAACTACCAACATTTGGCAAGTGTGATGTAAATGCTTCGCTCTCTAAATTGGGACTCACCGGGATTATTCAATTGTTTTAACCTTCCCTGGGGAAAAAAACAATAGAAACCAATAGAGATTTCTATTAGTTTCTATTGTTATTTGGACACTATTGATTTTAATTGTTTTCTATGGTTCCTTTATTGACTTCTATGGTTTAGCTGTATTGACTGAACAATAGAAAACCATAGAAAACAATTGAAACCAATAAAACCAATAGAAAACAACGTTCCAAAAAACAATAGAAATCTCTATTGTTTTTTTCACCAGGAATTTCTTGTGATTCATAACTCGTTTCACATAGATTAACTAACTCCTAAACTAATTCAAGAAATAACAATTTAAACGCTAGACTGAGCTCAGTGCTAAAACTGATGGGTAATATTTATCCTTGGTTTTGCATGTGATTAGCAATGGCCTTCTTAGAAATATTCCAAGCCGTTAATGATATAGGAGGAATCTCCTAAAAATGATTGCGACCGTTCTCCCCCTCCCCTGCGACATTTATTTGCTGACTGTAGGGTACTGGGTTTAATTCTATTAAATGTAAGCTGTTTGCAATTGTAAAGACGCTTAAAATTTGTGTCATGGAAATGCCAACCGGTTGCCAGGCATATAATGAGAAAACTGATAGAATCTGCTTTAATTATTCATTCTGTTCTGTCTGTTAGTAATTTACTGCCTTATTGAAGTTTCCTTTTGCTGTTTTGAGTTGAATAATTTAATGCATCGATACAAAGCAATTTATGCGTCAATTCCTAATTTCTGTACGTGTCAAAGCGTCAGTGTTTGATGAATCTTCTGCTGAGCATGGACAACTTATTCAGATATGCAGTTTTCGGTACCTTGATTGTTTTATCGTGCCAAGAAGCAAAGAAGTCTGTAAATTATGGTAAATATTGTGATATCCATTTTTTTATTATTTGAGAATTTGTATTCTTGACATAATTTCTTAATTTCTCAGGGCCCGTTTTGGAGAAAATGTGGACATCGTGTTCTGAAGTTGTCTTTTTGTATGACAGGAACTATGGTAATTCAGTATTGGATTGGTATCATGGAATAGCCTACTTCAAACATACTATACTTGATTAATGAAAATAATTTTTGCAGAGGGACTAGTTGCCCACTTTATGGACGATACGAGAAACCTGAGGTGGTATTTACTGTATGACGATTCGCAAGGGTCTTTCTCCGATACTACATTCCTCCGTGCAACGATAGAGTTGGTGAGTTCTTAATTTGTTTCAAGCTGTACGTTTTATCCAGTGGCGGTAGGGCCTACATGTTAATAAGGTTCAGTTTGGATAACGAATTAAAAAAATATTTTTAATAAAATGTGGAATTAAGCAATGTTTGTGTGATCTGTTTAAATCGATTTTTACAGGGAGTCGATCATATCGTCGCAGATGGTACCAGTGCCAATCCAGTTGCAATAATGATTGTAGTCGACAAATTACAATGGTGGGCTGGAATCACAGGGGTAAATACAAGTGTAGGCCAATTACGCTATCATGGAAGAGTCAGACCAAAAATATAAAGACTGATCTCATTATATTAATGTGAAGTCGCAACCAAATTCAGTTTTCACAACGTTTCAACCTGATGTCTTCTTCAGGTGCTAATAATCATATTAAACAAGTAGCAAATTAAACAATTTTGATTATTGGCAGGTTTACGTAGCCTTTGATGATCAAACCCCTATAGCATCAGTTAACCTGCTCCTAAATTTTCTGAATCAATTGCAACCATTTATCTAATTTTATCTAAATATGTAAGTATCTAACCCTCATCCAAGTATAGAAACTTATTTATCACATTTTTCCAGCAAATCGCAAGTCGTTGGGCAACTCCTACTACGGTGCGATTTTGTAATGATGAGAAGTCGATGAATCCAACGCCAGTGGGTAGCTCTGACATGACCTTCAAACATATTTCCGCCGTAATCGAAAATGTAAAATGAATATTAAATCGATCGAAAATGTAAAATGAATATTAAATCGATCGAAAATGTCATCATTTAGCTAATGTTAACCAACGTGTACATTTTCAATAGTTTGAGATTGCACATGCGGAAACCACTGTGAAGCAATCGAGATACAAATACTTTTTAGGTAACGAATACGAGGTTGTGAGCTTCTCCAGCTTTGACGTGCAATCCCAGAAATGGCAAGAGCTCTTCAATAACACTGATAGCGTTGATAAAATCACTGTTGGAGTCATTAATGTAATAGATTTTTACTGATTCATAGGCATTTTTCAATTGTATAATAGCATACCGGTATATAATGACATTACCTTTTTTCAGAATGAGGTGTTTTTTAAACAGCCTGATGTTATCGATATGACTGCCAGTCACACTGGGATAATATCGCAAGGAAATGGGCTGGAATATAAACTAATTGATTATCTCGGAAAAAGGACGAACATCAGGTTGATGGAAGTTCTAATGATGGTGGTGTATGTCCCCAGATTAAGAGTCTTTAATAACTTGTATTTTCCATTTGTAGCTTTGCTCCTAAAATCGCAAAGATTAAAGCTGTAGATGCCACAACAAAGGAAACATGGCATGTTTTACTAAAGATGTTGGATGATCGTGTTAGTTGGAAAACGTTTGTCTAAAAATTAAGATGAATAATTCCTATTAAATTACAATATTTCGATTTTTTTATATTAACAGTGGAATGTTAAACGAAAAAAGTGGAATGAAAAAAGTCATCGTTTATTACTATTTTCAGCAAATTGATTTAGCCATTGCAAAGATTCCAGCGACCAATGAACTGCTGGGGAAATACGCATTTTCTAAGACTTACTTCACTGAACACTATTACATATTAAGCAGGACGTTTTCCTCGTCCGATTACTTGTTTTCGGTTTTTCAACCGCTTCAACTAAAGGCAAGATCTGCCAAATTTAATTTTGCTAAGTTATTTTCCTTATGAAAATCTCTAAACTTTCTTACGTGGGTATCAGGTATGGGCCTTGTTGTTGCTACTGCTTTACTTGTGTGGACCACTTTTCCTCATCATGGTATATTTCGCAAGGAAACCAGATTCTGTATTCACGTTCAATGCAAAAGGACTCGAGAACAGTTATTTCCACACCTACAGACTGTTTTTCGGACATGGTATTGTAGCTCAGTTTGTTTAACTTTTGAGAATTTTACTCTAAAAGTTCTCTGTCTTAATGCGTTTTTTTTTAGCAACTTGGAACCACCATTTCTGCTTCAGTTTCAACCTGTTTGTACTGACCTGGCTTTGTGTCGGCTTAATGTTAATCGTAGGCTACAACAGCACCTTTACAGCCTCCATCAGTTCTGGAAAGTCTAAATGGGAAATTAACGACCTTACAGACTTGCTTCACGGTATTAAAATAGGCTACGTAAATTTAGTTCTGAACAAAAATGTAGATGGACGTGGACCTTTCAAGGTAACAATTTCTGCCGAAGAAGTACAGACAGTGAAGAGTTTTTAGTTTATCTTTTTGCTGGTGTTTTTGTTTTAGGAAAATTCGATCAAGGAAAATTCCATTTATGCTAAAATAATAGCAGCAGCCAATCGTCGCAAAAAACTTCGTTATGTCAATCTACGGGCTGAAAAACTTCCTCAATTGGTGGGTGAGAACGATGCCGTCGTAGCAGATTTGACAACCTGTTATTTCTTGCTACGGACATTGAAGGATAAGCATTTTCGCATTTCTCATGAGTCAATCGGTACCGATTCTTATGCGCTCTTTGCCAGACAAGGATTTCGGCACTTCGAAAGATTCGACTTAATGTAAGATTTCCATTTAATTCTCGTCATTATCGGTCATTGATTGAGTTTTAATCATTGAGTTTTTAACCTGCAGAATTCGCGAATTATACGAGTTTGGTCTCTTTCTGGGTTGGTACAACACTGAAATGAAAGGCAAGAAAAGGAACCAGTTTCAGGGAAACACCATTGACGGAACCGTTATGCAGTTGGAGCACATTTACGGCGCCTTTCTCGTTTACTGCGTCGGAGTTGGGTTAGCAGGCAAGTTTTCCCGTTAGAAATTTCTGTTTCGAAGAGCTTTTTCATCAAAATACTTTCTTAGTTTTAATCAATGAACATTTTTCTATCATTTTAGTTTTTATTTTGCTTAGCGAAGTACTTTATAAGCGCTGCAAAACCCGTCTCAATCAAAAGAATGACAAAAGTCAAAAGTAAGAATGTCCAGTTATTGTTTTCTGTGTATATTTTACATTAATCTTGTGATTGAAAATTTGTTTTGGTCAGGTTTTTGGTAGATTTTCCAGCAAAAATATCGTTCCATTCTGTTAGTTGCTGACCAAATTCTGGAAAAATATTGTATGTTGATCAGTTATAACTGCACACTTCACACAAATGTTGCAATAAAGCATTCACTCGTATGTCGTTGTTTGAAAGTGGTGAATTAACTATGTTATACTAAAGGATAAATTTAAATTCAGGATATTCAAATAGCCCAGCTTACTATTGACCCTTCTGATTTATTAAATGTTCAATTTAACAATGATGTCCAAGTCGCTACTGATGTATGGATCCTCTACCATGGGCATTAGTTTACCGACTGTAGGGTACTGAGTTGAATTGAATCGAATTTTAAGATTAATCATAAGTGTACAAAACATAATCGATGCCCAAGAATTTTAATTTTTCTTTCTGTCAAATACATGTACTTGCATTGGATACAGCATTTTAGCATTTAAGTATGTATACTAATTGTCCATAATTCATAACTAATATATTTTTGTAGTGCTAATTAAGTAACTAACCATCTTTTACATATTTTAGGATTTCCTGGGAATACTTCAATAGACTTCCTAACTGATGTGCCTTTTGAAGACTATCTTAAAAGGTAAGACAACATTTCATTACAATTAAATAAAATTAAAAAAGTAATGACTGCAGCGCGCAAACATATCCTAAACTATTAAATTTCGAGAAACTTGTTTTTGTCTGAATTAATAACCTCAGATGGTATTTTTTTTATCCTGCTTGTGCCCATAAATGCATTGAGACTGACGAATTAACTACTCCGGTTCTACGGTTACTTCTAATAAAAGGCAGTCGTTTTTTAAATAAGTAGCGTTTTCAATAGTCTCGTATCTAAGTTCGCCGATTGGATCGAACGAGGCGAATTTGCTACCGTACGATCCTTTTGCTTTCTTATTTTTTTGAGACCTGGTCTGGTAAAACAGATAAAGAGTTGTTCGGTGCGGAAAGTAGAATTTAAGAAAGTCGTCATATTCTCCCTTCACGAACAGAAGGTGGACACCGAGGAATAATCTGTGAAAACATGTCACGACAACCATCCTGTACCCCATTTCGCTCGAGTAAAAGTATTCGCTATGCAATTCCATATTAATCCCGTCCATGGCATCCTTCTTCCTCTGTCTGTAATTATCAATTTTCCAAAGCAGCCTTCCGTTCTTTGAGAAATAGGATTGGCACGAGGCCCGAACAGGCTCGAGTATGATCTTAACGAGGACGGAATCGCCTTTCACAAAACTGGCACTTTTCCTCTCCAGTAATGCTAAAGGAAAATCAATTCCGTCTGACTCCGAGTGGAATTCCGGTTGTATGTATCTCCAGATGTCTCTTTTGGCAATCTTTTCACTCTGATCTAAGATACAGATGCTGCACTTATACGAGGAAAATGGATTTATGAGGGTAGAAATTCTTTGATCGGCGAATTTTAAATCCAGTACTGGAGTTTGTGGCCAGGCTAATGTAAGTTTGGCCTGTATCTGGAATCCGGTGTCGTTCAAGACAAAGCTTTCGCTATGAACAACCAAGCTTTCTTTAATTTCGTTCCTCCAAGTTTGGAAGAAGTTTTCAATATTTTTGATTTCCCAAAGGTACTGAGTGCAGCGGCTTCTGGTTGGGACCTCTAACGTGCTTTCTAGTTTTGAACCCAATTCCTGTAAAATAAACCAGAATGTGGAAATTACGCCTAGTATGATAAGTTTTCCAGCAAAGCTTTGGAAATATTTTTTAAAAAAATGGGATGGCCTTTCATTACATTTTTTTTTTTTTTTTTCTTAAAAAAAAATATCTAAAAGTAGCAAGGCAATGTGACATTTTCTATTTAATTTTTATATTTCTTACTTAGCAGGTTCTGACTTTTTTACCTTTTGCAGAAGTTTCATCTTCTGGATTTGTTCTGTAATTTAGTAAATAATGTCATGATTAAAAAATAGCGAAATTATTGTTAAAGTCTGCATTTTGTAGTGCAGTTTCGCACCTGTGGCTTGCATTTCCATTTGCTGCGACAATTTGATACATTCAGAAGTTACTTTCTCATCATATTTTGCAATCAAGGCTGGCGTTTCAGAGCTTTTCTGTATCTTTTCCACTTCTTTGCTCGTGTTTTTCATCATTTTCTTCAGGTTTTTAAACTCTGTGTGAATATTGGAAATTTGGATATCTTTCTGGGTTTCGAAGTTGGAATATTTCAGCTCTAACTGATTAATCCTTTCCAACAGCTCCTCAATCTTATCAACATTGTTCTGGAAGTAGGGTTTTACATGTGAAATGAATGCGAAAAATATTCAACTAGTCAAAAGGCTAAAAACGTACTTCTTTGTGCAATCCTTGACCATTTTCTCCATGATCCTGTTTGCAAAAATAATTTCTCCATCAGTTACTGTACTTACCACTGTACTTATACATATATTTGTCTTTTTTAAATAAAACATACATGTACTTCTTTGTACAATTTAGGAAGAAGTTTCTTAGTCGAATACTGACAACTTAGTTGATGGTCCTATTTGCAAAAATAATGCCTAAATCAGATTAGTTAGTTATTCCCTTAGTTATGAAATATCCAATTTTGTATTTTACATATAAAATGTTGCTTTGAGATAACAAACCGAATAATAGCGAAGACGAATTTCTCCCTGGCAGCCATTTTTATGAAAAGGACAACGAACTTTTAAACTGCTAACTTTATGTTCAAATTTCTTTTCTTGTCTTATCTGAAAAAAATATAACAAGGATGAATTGTCAATTATGTATGTGCAATTAATGCTGTTCTGAATTTACTTGTTTACCTGAACAATTGTTTGGGAACATCCTTTGTCAAAACAATACTTTCCATGGACTTTTCCATGGCAAATTCCACAGTATACATGGCCACAGTCTGCTATGTAATGATATATGGCAACTCTGTCACAGCCAATGCACTTGTATCTCTTAATATCTTCATCCCTTGCAACAAATTGAAGTTCAGAAATAATTTTCTGCAATTTCACCTTGTCCTGCCACTTCTATCATAAACGGTGTAACAAAATGTTGGAAAACATTGTACAATTTAGTTTTTTTTTAAATATTGGAAATAACTTACTAGACTCTTAGAACTGCTCATGACTGTAAACCAATCTTTAGCATTGATTTTCGAATTAAAAACACTTTTCAAGGGAGTTTAAATTAGATACAAATTTGTATTATCAAACAATCCTTCCATAAAGAACCTAGATACTTTATCGATGATAATGATATCACAATGTTATGGAAGTTCTGATAAAAAACAATTGTCCTTGCAAAGCTTCACATTGTCTTGTCACTTCTGTTACCTACTTTATAAAGACTTTGACGCTGTACAAGGACAGTTTTTTAAAGTCAGTTTTATTTAAAAAAAAAGTATTTTGATGAAACAACCATATAAGGCATCTTCATTCGTAGTGATTGTGCTGAAATATATAGTTTTAATACATAGTTGAAGTAAATAATAATCAAAATTTGTGCTTTAAATAGCGTAAAACAAGCATTCAGCACATTCCTAATTCCTAATTTCAACAACAAAATCCATAATCAAAATGTCGCCAGATAAGTTTTGATACACCCTACAAACACTTAAACTTTTCATACAAAAATATGTTGGACTTTTCTTCAGAATTGTCAATTTTGTTCATTGATTACTGTTAATGTCATAGTGGGCCACGGTAATAAAAATAGTTAGTTCAAAATATACAACTTATTTCTGTTTGTTTGTCTAATGTGACGATTTTTGTGGTTCTACAACCACCTCAATTAGAATACATTTTTCCTTTAAATAAATGGCATTTGCAATGTCATCGTGATTCATTTCCATGAACCTGTCAAAATGAGCCTCTTCGCTGTCACATGTTCTTGTCAGGGGGTTGTCATCACCAGGTTTGGATTGATCTAGAATGCGAAGAGTTGTTCTGTGAGGAAAGTGGTTTGAAAGGAAGTCATCGTACTTTCCTTTCACAAAGCGAAGTCCAAAGATGATGGCGGAGTTATGGAACCTTGCTTCAAGAACCATTCTGTAACCGGGTTCTCCAGAATAAAAATATTCGCTGTACAGAACCGTGTTGATCCCCTCAATTCCGTTCTGCCTCTTTTCCAAGAAGTTGTCCATCTTCCAATGCAACCTGCCGTTTTTTGAAAAATAGAGGTTATATGAAAAACTAATGGGCTCTATCAGGAAATTAATAATGGCAGTGTTTCCCTTGGTGTAAGGATATTGTTGTTCCTCAAAGAGTTTTATTGGAACGAAAAAGTTAGTTTTTTTGTTGTACAAATATCGTCCTTCTTCATCAGCCTTGTCACCGAAATTTGGGAAATGCTTTCTATGATTGTGTCTTTTTGCTCCAGTTTCGCTTTGATCTAAGATGCAAATGCTTTGCTTAAAAAACAGGGGCTGTTGGGGCACAAAATTGTCCATTTGTTGAAATGTGCACGAGATGCAAACATCCTTGTTGCAAGATACAAGCTCAAGTTTGCATTGAAGCCCTACTCCTTTTAGGGAAAACGTCTGACTGCAAACCTCAATGCCATCACTCAACCAATCGGAGATAAGTTGCTCAATTCCCTTGACTTCCCAGGAATATTCTGTAAATTGACTGTCATTTGTCTCAACTAGGCACCCTAGCTTCCAATCCAAATCCTGAAAATGAGCAAAGGGCGAAATATTTTACTGAAATTTGAAGTGATAAATAATGTCTTAGCTACGACATGTTTTAGGGAAACTTTGATAACTTCAACAAAAAAAAAATGAACCATGAAAAATTATCAAGATGACGCGATTACAAAAATTACAATTGAAAAACTGTAAATAAGATAAATTGATGATGTTGTTTTAGAATTGATAATTCTGTTACGGAAGTTGGCACTGCTACAAATATAACTAAGTTTGATAATTGTTGTTAGGGTGCTAAAATTACGTTATTATTACACTTTTGGATTATTTGGTTCATATTTTAATGAAAATCATTGTTGTTTTCATATGTTTTCAGGGAAAAAGCACATATTTACCTTTATAAAACTTTGCATTTCTTCTGTTTTATCTGAAATTAAGTGAAAAATTTATAAAAAAATATTAGAAAAATTAGAAAAACAATACTAGAACTACAGCTGAAATTTGTTTATGATAGCTATGTAATATGCGTTTAATGAAAGCAATGATAAAGTGGGACAATTTGTGTATAATCTTGTTTTGAATATAACTGGAACTACAATTACTTGGTACCAATTTTAAAACGAAACCGGTATACCAAAGAAAAATGTTTATCTTTAATGAGATAAACATGTTTTCATATCTCATTTGTATTACAGAAAAATGCTACTGTATCCTTCTTTGGGTCACTTATGAGTTATTTTTATCTAATATAATAAAATATCTTGTGTATTGTGGATGTACTTTAGTCACCACAAGTCTTAAAGTGTTATTTGTGGGTTGGTATTGTTATCATTTAATTAGTTGATAGCAAACAATTTGATAGTAATTATAGATAATATCAAGTAGTCTATTGATATTGTTATCATTTAATGTATTTGAAGTGAGCAATGGAAAACTTAAGTGTATTTTATGAAAATGTAGAAAATATTAACTAAAGTTTATGGGTTATTGTCGGTTAATCAGTTTTTTAACAAGTTACCAAAGACATATTTATAGATTAACTTAAGCACCAGAAAGTTTTCTAACCTTTGAAGTATTTTTCCAAATCATTTGTAACCTTCTCGCACACTGCATTTATATTTTCGTCACATTTTTGCATCACGTCATGGGTGTACTCCTTCATCATCATACTAATTTTTCCTTCATTCTCAAGTGCAAGTTTTTCCATGTCCATAGGATGGGACTCCTCCTGGGGCTTCTGGCTTTTGTAAGCCTTTAGTTCCTCCCCTAATATTTTATTAGCTGATTGCAATTCCTTAATGCTGTTCTTCAGTTCTTTACGTTTGCTCTTGCTTTTAAGTTCAATCCTATCCATCTTCATACCCACCATTTTCTTGAAATTTATGTGTTCGCTTTTGATTTCGGACAGGTCAATTTCCTGGTGGCTTTTCAAATCTGCATGCTGATATTCCAACTGGCGGATTTTGCCTTGCAAATTTTCGATAATCAGTTTCAGTTCATCAGTCTCAAGTTGCATTTCAGCAGTTTTGTCCTGGGTAACAACAGTATAACTTTAGTTGAGAAAGTTTTTATTTTTTTAAATGTTTTTAACAAAATTACCTTTTTGTATACTTTAGGTAGAAGATCTTTGTTCGGCTGTGTATAAATTTCCTCCTGCTCCTATATTAAGGTTATTTTAAGTGATTATAAGTAGTGGAATTTTTACATTCCAATATTATAATGTTTATTTTGACCAACCTTAGGCGACTGTGCGCAATTTGCCTCATGTTCCTATGAGCAAACAATTTAAGGTTATTTTAAGCAGAATGTATAGTCAATTAGACCTAAGTTAATTACTTTATCACTGTTTGGAATTAATTTCAACCTAGTTGAACACCGATTTTCAGAACTTCTCTACTTTCTAGTGTACATGTGGTTTTCTCCTTTCTAATTCCAAATAGATTTTAACTAAATTTCAACTAAATTGAAATCCATTCCATAGCTGCTAATAGTGATTTGAAATTAATACCAAGTAATTCTTCAGAGGAATTTCTTCCTCACAGCCATTATCTTTAAAGGGGCAATATACTTTCAAACCCGCAATCTCCTCCTCCACCTGTATATCCTCTTCAATCTGTAATGCAATATTTTGATAAAAGTGAAAAATTGAGCATGGTTAAGTTGACATTTTATGCAAGTTTTTAAGTAAAAGCAATGATAAACAGATTTTTGATAAAAATTAATTTTTTATAGAAATTTGATAATATAAGTGCAAAGTTGGAATTTACATTTCCCCCACTCCCCCCAAAAAAACAAAAACAAAACGAAAACAAAATATATTTTAATACATATCTGACTTAGTAGAGCCATAATGTCATATTTCAATTTCGTAAATCAATGATATGATTAAGATTCAGTTGCTATACAATGCCAAAGTTAAAATCTCATAAACAAACTTTTTGCATTTTTTACCTTAGTAATCACTTGTTTGCATCCTTCAGCGACACATTTCTGTTCTTTGACATCGTCTTGGCACTTTGCACAATAGACGTGGCTACATTCTGCCAAATAATTGCACAATGCTAACTTGTGACAATTAACACACGCGTATTTCGGGTCATCCACATAGGTCACAAAATGAAGATCATCCACCTTAATCTGTATCTTCACTTTATCCTCCCATTTCTTTAAATGATGTTTGAAACATCAGTAACACTAATAAAAACAAGAGTAAAACTACAGAAATGTATTGCTTCTTACCAAACTTTTGGAACGTGCCATTTTTGACAGCAGTCCTTGTCATTGAAAATTCTGTTCTTGAGTGTTGTGAATGTGAAGAGCAATTTAAAAGTATGTGAGATAAGTTCCAGATTAGATAATAATGCCTCTTCACAATTTGTGATTACAATTTGTGATAGTAATTTGAGATAGTATTCTAGATAGTTATTTGAGATGTTCAAGTTGCATATGAAATATAAAATTTATAACTTAGTTTTTCTAATCAAATTTCCAAAAAGATAAATAGAATTTGGTTTTTAATAACAGCCCACAAACATTGCTTCGTTTGAATCTTTCAATATACATTTGCTTATTTTATTATTTGAATTGTGTTATTTAAAAGATAAATGGGCCATTAATTGATGAAATATCACTTTATTACTCCTTTAAAAGATAATCCATGGGGCCATTACAAACATATATTATTTTCAAATCAATTTTAAGACAGCCCTCATTTAAGTCAATTCTAATATCAATTTGCAACTGTTAATAAGAGGATGTTTTAACTTTGTTTCCCACATCTTATTCACAAGTTCAATCTTTTCCACCTGCAAAGAGATGTTTGGTTGTTTTGGAAATATAATTTCCAATATACAACTTCCTTTTGTTCTATGTCCATGTATATCTAATGGTTTTTTTCGGTCCTACAATTGCCTCGACTAGAATGGATTCTTCCTTTAAATAAATTGCATTTTCAATGTCCTTGTGATTTATTTCAATGAATTTGTCATACCGAGCTTCTTCGCAGTCACATGTCCTTATAAGGTGCTTGCCATCATGTGTTTGGGATTGATCCAGAATTCGAAGGGTTGCTCTGTGTGGGAATTGTGTTGGGAGAAAGTTGTCGTATTTCCCTTTCACATATCGAAGACCAAAAATGACAGAGTTGAGATGGAACTTTGCTTCAAGAACCGACCTGTAACCAGGTTCGCCAGAATAAAAATATTCACTGTATAGAACCGTGTTGATCCCCTCGATACCCATTTGCCTCTTTTTCACGTAGTTGTCGATTTTCCAAAGAAGTCTACCATTTTTTGAAAAATAGACGTTATATGAAAAACAAATTGGTTCCAACAGGAAATGTATTATTGCTGTGTTTCCTTTGACATATGGATGGCTTTTTTCATCAAAAAGCTTTTTTGGAATGAAGAAGTTTGTTGTTCTATCGAATAAATATCGTCCCTCTTGGTCGGCCTTGTCTTTGAAACTTGGAAAACTTTTTCTGTAATTGTGCCTTTTTGCCCCAGTAACGCTTTGATCCAGGATGCATATGTTTTGCTTGAAATACAAAGGCTGTTGAGGTACAAAATTGTGCATTTGTTGGAATGTGCAGGCGATGCAAACATCATTGTTGCAGGATACAAGTTCAATCTTGATTTGAAGCTCAATGCCCCTCATGTTAAAGGTGTTACTGAAAACTACAATGCCTTCGCTGAACCTATGGGAAATAAGTTGTCCAATTTCCTTGACTTCCCATGAAAATTCTGTAAATGTGTTGCCCATGTCTGCATCAGATAGGCAACCTAACTTCAAATCCAACTCCTGTAAAGGAACAAAGAGTAAAAACTAGTGGAATTTTGGTCATGGATTTGCAAGAAAAACAATGGAAGGATTTTAGGGAGAGATTTTGAAGGGATTTGAAAATAAAAACAGATGTTTACCTTAACGAAAACTTTAGTTTCTTCTGTTTGCTCTGAAATGAAACGACAAATTTTCAAAAGTTTTAATTATATGTTTTACGATTTAATTAATAACATATTAGTTAATGATGGTGTTAATGACTGTTAACATAATGGTATAAAGAGTTGATACAGTTCAATAAAAATATAATAACTTGTAAACAGAATGAGAAATTTAAATTTCTAACCTTTGACGTATTTTTCCATTTCATTTTTAACTTCCCCTCTTAGTGTCATTAGATTTTCATCACATTTTACCATCATATCATGGGTCTCTTTTTTAAGATTACTAATTCTTCCTTCATTCTCAAGTGCAATTTTTTCCATGTGCACTGGAAGTGCTTCTTCCATGTGTTTCTGGTCGGCCTGGATTTTGGAGGAAAGTAAATTGTACTCTCTTTTGAACAACTCAAGTTCATCTCCCAATAATTTGTTGGCTGTTTGCAAGTCTTTGATGCTGTTGTTCAATTCTTCACGTTTGCTCTTGTTTTTAAGCTCGATCTTTTCCATCTGTAAAGCCACCATTTTCTTGAAATTCTTATGGTCGTTTTGGATTTCGATAAGAAGAATCCCCTGCTGGCTTTTGAAATCCACAAGCTTATAATCCAAAAGACGGTTTTTGTTTCTCAAATCTACAATTTCGTTTTTTAGTTCCTCAGTCTCAAGTTGCAATTCAATGACTCTGTCCTGGGAAACGATATTACATATTTAACATATTGTTCTTCATTTTTTAAATATTCTACACAAAACCAACCGTTTTATATATTTTAGGTAGAAGATATCTGCTCGACAGTCTACAAGTACGCTCGTGTTCCTATGAACGAATATGTTAAAATTATTTTTTTGTGAATACATTTTACAAAACATTAAATCTTAGCAATCAGATGTTTAATATTAAACACTTAAATACCCAGTAATTTCTCAGAGTAATTTCTTCCTTGCAGCCATTTTTCTTGAAGGGACAAAATACTATCAATTCTGCAATCTCCTCATCCACCTGTTTATCATGTTTAATCTGCAATATAATATTTTTAGAAAGTGGAAAATTAAACATTCTGTAAACATGGGCTTCTTATTAAATTTTATCCAACCTTAATTTCATTTTTATTATAAAACTAACATTTCAATGTGCATATTAATGACTTCGTGCTAATTAAATACACATTTTCTACCTTAGAAACCACTTGTCCACAACCTTCATAGACACACTGCATTTCGTTGATATTTTCCTGGCACTCTCCACAATACATGTGGCTACATTCTGCCAAACAATGGTACAAGGCTAGTTTGTTACACCTAACACACTTGTATTTTTCTTCCTTCACATAGTTGACAAATTCAAGATCATCAACAATTTCCTGTATCTTCACTTTATCCTGCCAATTCTTTAAGTTATATGTTGAATAATCAGTGAAACTAGTTACAACAGTAAAAACACAGAAATATACGATGTTACCTACCAGACTTTTGGATCCTGGCATTTTCGATAGCAGCTTTTGTCATATACGATGCTATTCTTAGGGATGGGAAATTGAAAATTGAAAAAAATATGGAAGTGAAATTTTAGATAAGATAATAACAATTTGTCATAATGTTCACCTTAAAGTACCTCTTTAATATCTAAAGTTCATATTGAAATATTATAAAAGAAATATCAATAACCTTTAAGTTGTTATCTTTGTAGATTTCTTCTCATATATTATAAGAATTCTAGTATTTTATAAACCTAAATAAAACATTTTCTTTATTGCAACTTTATTATTCTCCTAAATGAAAGTCCAAACAAGGGCCATTACTGAGGTAATACATTCACTTCAATTATGAGACAGTCTTCATTTAAGTAAATTTCGTTTTCAATTTCATCAATGTTCATGTCACAAATCTTTTCATATCTCGCAACATCACTGTCACAAGTTTTGGTCAAGTGTTGACCAGGTGATCGCGTTTGATCCAAAATGTTAAGTGTCGTTGTGTGTGGAAAGTGGATTTTGAGACCACTATCGTTCTGCCCTTTCACGAATAGAAGGAAAAATCGCAATTTGGGCAAAAAACCAACAGAACATATCATTCTGTATCCGGATTCGCTGGAATAGAAATATTCACTGAATATGTTGGTGTTCAAACCGTCGATGTAATCACTCTTCTTCTGAGTAAAGTTGTCGATTTTCCACAGCAACTTGCCATTGTTGGAAAAGTAGGAATTATAGGAGATTTGAATTGGCTCAGCTATGATTTTCACCAAAACTGTATCGTGTTTCACATAGATGGAATCCATGTCCTTGAGGAATTTTAACGGAAAGCAAAGACTGGTCTTGTGGAATGCCTCGGCGGATTCTGTTTCTGCCTCAGTATTGAAAATTGGAATGGTCATTCTCCAGAAATTCCTCTTGATGACATTGTCGCTTTGGTCCATGACGCTAAAAGCGTGTTTGTAGAGCTGATGAGTGGAGTTATCTGGGTCATGGACAAAGGCAACGCTGAGGTAGCTTTTATGGACAGGGACCATTTTGGCCCTTATCGACCTACCAATGTTCTTCAGGGTAAAGGCATCGCTGCAGATGAAATTCTCTTTGTTTCCATGTTTCCAAAAAGTGATGATGTCTGCAATTCCTTCAATTTTCCAGGTGAATTCTGTGCTTTCGTTCTCCATGAACGTCTCTGGCTTACAGGATAATCTTTCATCATGATCCTGAATGTGCAGAATGTCAGAATTATAGGTTTGACTAAACACGAATATATAACATCAATGCATGTTGGCTTTTACAAAAACAATGTTTACCTCAGTGCCATTTTCCAGCATTTCTGCTTCATCTGAAAATGAATAAACTCAACCATGAATGTGGTTCAATATTTTTGAAAGAGAGCAGATTTTGAATTTCACCGATTTTTCTAGAAATCATGAAACACTGTTGTTTTTTCACAAGTTCATACCTTTGGCAATGTTTTCCATATTTTGTTTTACCATCCTCCATCTTCCACTATTTCGGTCATCAACAGTCTTAGTCAACACCATGGTCTTGCTTTTAAGTCCAAACTTTTCCAACTGTAAAGCTACAATTTCCTTAAAATTTGCTTGTTCGGTTTGGATATTGAGATTAAGCTGATCTTGCTGGTTTTTGAATGTGTCAATTTGCGCTACCAACAAATTAGTCTTGGTCTGCAAGTCTTCAACCATATTTTCAAGTTCTCTTTGCTCTTTTTCTGACTTCCTCTTTTCCATCTGTAGAGTTATGGCATTTTTGAAGTTTGAGCTTTCAGCTTGGAAGTCAGAATTCTTCTGAATTTGCTCGTTTTTAAATTCCAAGAACTGTTTCTCTAACTGTAGAACTTTTATATTCACGTCTTCAGTATCCCGGGTAGTTTTATCCAGCTGTTCACTTATGGTTTTGCTTATTTTTTCAAGATTGGACATCTTCAAACCAGAGATTTTCTTGAAACCGTTGATGTCTTGTTTTATTTCTGTAATGGTTCGCCCTTGATTGCTTTCAAAATCTGAAAGCTTTTTCTCTAAACGAACAACCGTTAGCTGTAAAGTTTCAATTGTTTTGTGCAATTCTCCATTAGCAGACGTTAGTTCCTGTAATTTGTTCTGGAACAAAAAACAGTTAATAATATGTAAAATAATCGTTTGAATCGTGAATGCCAAATTCTCTCTTGTAGAAACTTATCAAACTATAAATACCTCTTTATATAATTTTGGTAAAAGTTTTGAACTTGATTTTGGACATGCTCGATGATGTTCCTAAAATAAAATTAAAATATTACAAACCTTAATATTTCTAAGACAATCAATCCACTGCAGTGTAGTGAAGTTTCAAACATACCCAGTAATGTAGTAGGGGCATTTCATCTTCACATCCATTTTTCTTGTAGTAACAATATAGTTTTAACTGCGTGACCTCATTTTCAAAACTTTTATCCTGGGTTATCTGAAATATATTTTAAACTGTATTTATCATATTATCTGAAATATATTTAAACCATAAGTGCTTATGAAATTGTTAACTTTCAAAATTACACATTATGTATTTACAAATAGTTTTTAAACTAATTACCTGGCTAATGATTTGCTGACATCCGTTGACAGTACACTGTTTCTGATGTACTTTTCCATGACATTTCCCGCAGTATACATGCATGCATTCTCCGAAATAATGGTAAAGTGCTAGTTTCTTACAACTTGCACACTTGTATTTCTGAACGTTTTCATTTGTAACAAATTCAAGCTTATCTAGAATTCTTTCCAGTTTGGCCTTCTCATTCCCATTCTACAAAAGTTGGTAAAATGTGTTTTAGTATGTTTGGCTAGTTTAGATCTTAAATATTAACATTGCACATAGTCATGCTATTTACCAAAATTGCTGAGCCATCCATTTGGCTATAAGTAGTCTTAACAAGGTAGCTTTAGTTTTTCCATATCAAAGTGAAAATCCTGGCAAGTGATATCAAGGAAGTGGATATCAAAACTCTGATATTGGCCACTATATAATCAAAAATCAGATAAATAAGATTATCATGGTAACTTATTTGGATAATAATAATATAGATTGTGATTAGTTATAATCTGGTAATAAATAGCACACAAAAATAATGTTTAAAACGTTTTAAAAACATTACATACATTAGATTTCTCAAATTGGGATCTGTTATCAAGAGATTTTAGTATTCCATGCTTCATGTTTGAATTCTCATGCCAGTTGACTTTAGCATTGGCCATATTGAGTTTAAAAATTGTGAAATTGTGAAAATTTAGAATTCATGAAATATTACCTTGTATCGAGCTGAGTTTATCTTGAATCCTTGCAAAATTACGATTCAACATGCACGTTGAATAGCTGCACCTCGATTTTCCTCTTGCATGAAAAGCACAATTTTGGAAACTTCTTTACTATTTTTGCACAAGTTTCAAACTTAATATACTTAATAATATCGGGAATATGTTTGAAAAGTAGAATTAGTTGTGTGATTGTGAGTATTAAGCACATAATGAAATTGCTTGTTCTTCAAAATGATGAGTTGTGAACTACAAAGTTGGCTAAATTTTAATCTTGGTTTAAAGTCGAGTTTTAAGTGCCCTGTTTAATATATTGTTATCAAATTTTATCTTCATATATTGATAATGGTGATAATTCAATATTTATTGTCAATAGTTTTCAGCAAGAATTGATAAGTTCAAGATAATTATTAAACCTTTGTGTTTATTTAATTAATTACAGAGAATTACAGAGGTTGAATTTCTGAAATGAATTTTTTTATGAGATATAAAGCTCTAAAAACCATCTATTCAATGAGTTCCCTTGATTAAATTAAAATTTAAATTCTACAAATTGATATTGTAAACATTAGCTATACGTGGCCATGGATTGGATTTTAATCTGGTTGAAAAAATTCCATCGGTTAATCGTTTACAATGCCGACTTAACAACCACTTTGATCAGAAGGCAGTCATTTTTCAAATACTTTGAATTCTCGATCTGTAAACAAGTGAATTTGCCAATTATTTTCCTTTTCAAATCTGAATTTTGAGTCACAACTAATAAGGAATTTTTGACCGTTGTGTTTGATTGATCCAAAATGTGAAGATTGGTCGTATGGGGGAACTCGGAGGGTAAATTATCATCAAATTGACCTCTCAGAAAACACAATGAAATGACAAAATTTGTGTGGTCTAATACCAGTACAGCTCTCATTCTGTATCCAGTTTCACTGGAATAAAAACTCTCGCTGTAGATGCCATCACTGATCCCTTCTTTTTCATCAATTTTTTTCTGTCTGTAGTTCTGTATTTTCCAGAGCAAAACTCCATCGTTGGAGTAGAAAGATTTGTAAACGAAGGTCATGGGCTCGATTACAATTTTGATGATTGATGAGTTGTCTTTGACATAATCATTCAATTGATTCAACCCAATCAACATACCTCTTTCCGATGGTTCTGACATCCATAATTTGGCTTTCTCATTTCCAAAACTTGGTTCTGAGAATGTCCAAGCATCTCTTTTATTATTTCTCATTCTTTGGTC
Source organism: Julus scanicus (assembly GCA_034698625.1). Lineage (NCBI taxonomy): Eukaryota > Metazoa > Arthropoda > Diplopoda > Julida > Julidae > Julus > Julus scanicus. The sequence goes on along the minus strand of JAQGBW010000823.1, from coordinate 6,454 downwards.
AAGCAGAATGAATTTTCTTCGATGAAAATAAACGAAGTTCCCGTAATACGGATCAGAAACAAATTGGAGAGATATTTTTAAACAATCGTTTTCAGAATCGTATTCTAGAATGGCCTTCATCATAAATCCATTCTCTTTCGTTTCGAAAATGTTACTCTGATAGTTGTGTAAACATCCACTTTTAAAATTCATAATAATCTGGTACATTCCACTGATTTGCCAATAAAATTCGGTCGATCTTTCTTCCATTATGCAATCGAACATCCGACTGCATTTCATGGCCAGCCTCTGAAAATTACAAAATTTGATATATGCAATATCCGGATTTTGGAAACTAATTTTCAGAAAGTAGTTCTATAGATATAACCTCATTTTCTCTGCGTTGTTCCTCAGTTTCTTCTACAAAAACAAAATGGAATTAGTTTTTGAAGAATAGTCTACGATAGTTTTTATTTTATATCATGCTTATACCAGTCAGAATTTTGTTTATCTGCTGCAATTCCGTCTTGGTTTTTGCCATCTTGCAATCCAGTTCCAAATTTAAATCCTTTATCAAATTGTCATTTACATCTGTAGGTGACATTTGTGACTTTTCTTCCAGAGCTGCTCTTACCTCACGTTTAAGTTCACTTAACTCTTGTATACTTTTGTTAACCTTTTCATTGATTTCTGTCATGGATTTGATTTCTCTTTGTTTTTGCTGCTCTAATTTGATCGCCATTCTTTCTGTAATACTCATTAAAATATCTTCCTTGACAGCATTGCAATTTTGTTTAATTTCTTCCTTAAATCTGGTGGTTATGTTTTTCTGAATACTTTCTTCAACAGAAGCAAGTTTGTTCTGAATTTCAAGTTGTTTAACTTGGAGATTTTTCAGTTCTTTAAGTACAACTTCATTCTGAAAAAATATCAGTCTTTCAAAATATTTGTAATATGACAATTGCATTATTTTAACTTTTCATATACCTGATCTTTAAACGCATCAGAAGGACCAGTCTTGTAAACTTTTGGCAACAAGTTTTTTGGGTGAAAATTGCAAGTGTTTTTATGTTTCTAAAATTATAATATTAACACGAATACTAAAAAATTGGCTATCGTTTCCTTAAATTTCTACTAATCAACTTGTCATTTGTAGTTACCAAATAGTTATGCAGAGGAATTATTTCTTCACAGCCATTTTTTCGAAAACTGCAATATGTTGACAAATTTTGCATTTCAAGTTCCAAATTTGGATCCTGTTTTAGCTGAAATTATATTTTGACATGGTAGTTTCTTTTAAGGGAAACAACTGAACATATTTATTTAGTTTCTCACCTCATTTATCACAACAGCACATCCTTTGGCAAGACATAGCTTCTGGTGTACTTTTCCATGGCATTCGCCACAATAAACATGTTGACAAGTTGTCACGTATTGGTAAATCGCCACCGTGTTGCAACAAATGCATCTAAACCTGTTAAGTTCATCTTCATTTTTAACAAATTCAATGTTGCTCAAGACATCTTGAAGCTCCACCTTGTCCGCATCTGTTCATGTTTAAGTTTTAGGTCAATTATAAATGACACAAATCTACTTAAAATAATTACACTCTTACCGAAATTGTATCCCTCACTCATGATGAGGAATACAAACTGATGGAGTAAAGAGTTTAAGTAACGAAACTGAAAGCTTTCAAAACCAAAACCAAGAAGCTGACGATAAGGAAAGGATGTCCTTAAGTTGACCGTTAGCAATAAATTCTAACATTTACTTTAAAGTTTTACCTTATTGATATCACCCTGTCATATGGTACCAGTCTTATCAGTAGCTTAATTTACTTTGTGATTAAGTATATGTGATTTATGGTGAATTAAGAATTATGGAGAAATGCCACATTATCTTCAAAATTAGTCGATTTAAAATCATCTTTATTAGTATATTAAAATTACGATCTAAGCTTTATACAACAACTTGTTTGTAAACAGAATTCCATTTTTACTTAGATCAGTTTGCAATTCAGAGAACATCATGGCAATAAGAAACAATAAAAACTTGTATTTTAAAAAAAGAGAGCACATCTTTATTCGCATGTTCAAATTCCTGATTTTCGTTTGCACAACTGCTTGTTTGCTAGAAATATTCCATAATAAATTGATAAAGCCATATTGATTTAGCATGCTGTGAAATCGTTATGAACTTTCTGACAGTAGAACCCAACGACATTTTTAAATTGTTTGGGTGAACTGTTCAACTTTCTAAATTACAATTTGCATTTTCGGAATATCTACAGTAATTGGGGCAAACAGTTAATAAACTGTTTTAAGTTTTGTCTTTAATGCGGTCGCAATTTCTTTTAATTTCTTCATTCAATTGGTTCAACCACTACTTTGACAAAAATGCTATCATTATTCAGAAAGTCTGGTGTCTCAATTTCAGAAGTATCAAATTCAAATACCGCACCCTCATGTACTCCGTAGGTGTTTTGATTTTGTTCGAGTGTTTTTTCATCGGATGAATTGGATTGATCCAAAATGAAAAAGTTAGTCGCACGAGGAAATACAGATGGCAAGTTATCATCGAATTCACCTCTATAAATGTGAACTATAGCATAGAACGTATCTGGACGTAAGAGAAACAATACTTTCATTCTGTATCCCTTTTCGCTAGAATAAAAACTGTCACTAAATGTCCATATGTTTAAACCGTCCACGACGTCTTGCTTTTTCTGTCTGTAATTGTCAATTTTCCAGAATAAAACTCCATTGTTGGAGTAATAAGACTTGTAGGCAACAAAGATTGGCTCGATTATAATTTTGATCACAGATGTGTTGTTTTTAATGTAATAATTTTGTAAGGTTTCAGTTGTAATAAGTGAACTTTTTACTGAAGGTCCCATCATCCATGTTCTAGCTATTTCTGTTCCGAACGTGGGTTCTTCTACCACCAAAGAGTCCCTATTGTCATCTTTTCCGCTTTGATATAAAAGAATATATTTTCTTCGGTGGTAATAAATATAATCGGGCGGTATATTCTGAGCATTGGAAACAAACTCCAATGATATTCTTAAGCCTTGAATTGTTTCATCGAAATTTAATATGGCCCTCATTTTTAATGCAGTGCCCTTGATTGCGAAGATAGCACTTTGATATCCGTTCGGATAATGACTCATGGTTAAATGCCGAATGACATCTCTCATTCCTGTGATCTTCCATTCAAAGATCGTGGATTTCTCTTCAAGAAGACAATCGAACATGTAGTTATATTTCATATTCAGACTCTGAATCTGAAAAATTGAGTCATAAGCAACGATATTTTGTATAATCATAAAGCATAGATGTAGTACATTTTCATTGCATTTAAAATTCTGTTGAATATTATAATGGAGATTACCTGCTCTTCAGTGCATTTATTCTGATTATATGTACCTATAAAAACACAACATGTCATATTAAGTATTGGCTGCGATGAGATGGCATTGAAAATCGGGAAAATCGGGAATTATGCTTGAAATTTGTTTTATAAAAGAAGTTTATGCTAGAATTTCCAGATTTTTTTTAAAATTTTCTATAAAAATGTCTGACTCCTTTGACAAATATTGTATTAATTAGTCGGGCGAGGGGTCCTTGAAAATGTAAGAGATGGGCATTTGGGATCCTTAAAATATACCTAAAGTTATTTCAACAACTTTAATGGACATCAGGAAACTAGAGCATTTCTTTCCACGGTTGATTGCATCGAATTATTTCCTATTGCTAATTTGAAATTCATAAAGTGAACTAACTTCCAAAGATTTTCTAACTTACTATTGAGACTGCTCTTTACTTCCTGGAACTTTCTCTCAATTTCCCTTTTCATATTTTCCTCTGTTGTTTGTACTTCCTTCGTCATAGTTTCAGTCATTTGTGATGTTACTTTCTTGGTATTTTCTCCTAGTTTAATTTCAATTTGTTTACTTTCTTCCTCCATTTTGTTTTCCAACAATTGTATGGCCTGACTTTCCCTTTGTCTTTGTTGTTCTAATTTTATCGTTATCCTTTCGGTGATACTTTCTAATATATCCTCTTTAATGCGATTGCAATTTTTTATTATATCTTCACTTAACGAGGACGTAAGTTTTTGTTGAAGGTTAGCTTCGCGTTGACTTTCCAGGGATGAAAGTTTTGTTTTGAACTCAACTTGAGTGGCTTGCAAATCTTTAAATAGGTTTGTTTGTTCATTATGTTTCTTTCCAACCTAAAATGGACAAATAAAAAAGTTTAAATCGTTTATACTAATTAACATTCCATTCATGTTCTTTTTTAATGAACTACAAATTTTGTTTTACATTTTGTCGGATCTTCTCCAAATTTTTTTCCACCTTCAGATTTTGTTCATCTAATGTTTTCGACAAACTTTCGGCAACATCCACTAAGATAGCTTCTTTAATACAATCACAATTTCTTTTGATGTCTTCATTCAATGAGGATTTTAGCTCTACTTGAGTAGCTTGCAAATCCATGTAAAGGGTTGTGTGCTCATCATGGTTTTTCGCAATCTAAATATCCATGGAAACAAAACTACAGAAATCATTTACTGTAATTACAATTTCACAAATTTATCTTCAGGTGCGTTTTTTAATGAACTACTTTACCTTTTCTTGAATATTTTCCAAATTTTGTCTTTCTCTCTGACTTTTATCTTTCAAAGTTTTCGACATATTTTCGGTAACGTCTAGTAGAATATCATTTTTAATGCTTTTACAATTTCTTTTGATGTCTTCATTCAACAAGGATACAAACTCAAATTGAGTGGCTTTCAAATCCTCGTAAAGGTTCGTTTGCTCATTATGCTTATTCTCAACCTAAAATCCAAAAATATTTTTTTAAAATCGCATGTTTTATTTAATATTTCACTAATTTACCTTATGATTCTTTTTTTTTAATAAACTGTTTTACGTTTCGTTTAATGTCTTCGAAATCTTTTTTTCCCTTTACACTTTGCTCTACTAATACTTTTGACAGGATTTCGATAACATCTGCAAAGGTTTCTTCTTCTTTAATACGATCACAATTTCTTTTAATTTCTACATTCAATGAGGATTGTAAATCCGTGAGGAGGTTTTTTAGTGTATTTAGCTCTGCATCAGTCTAAAAACAAATGAAATATTTAAAAAAAGTTTGTTAGCAACGTTAATAAATTTTAAAATATCAACAAAAACTTCTTTAACTTGATTGATAGAAACGTGTACCTTTTCCTTGTATGAAAGGAAGGGATTCTCCTTATAAATTTTTGGCAGCAGGTTTTTTGTGGAATGTTGACAACTCTTGGCATGTTGCTGTAATATGATAAACATCTTACATCAGCTTGATTATAGCTATTCTCTATATTTTGTAAATAACTTGTTAATTTGTAAAGTAAAATAGTCAATTGAGCATTTTCTTATTCAATACTTTGTAGTGAATATGGTTGACATTATGAAGGAAGATATTTCGAAAGTTTGTAGATTTCTCAACATTTTTTTGGATTAAGGCATTAACGGTGTGACTTATTTGTTATATTACTGTTTACCAAATGCTTGTGTAACGGTATTTCTTCTTGGCAACCATTTTCCCGAAATCTGCAAAATGTCTTCAGTTCAAACATTTCCATTTGTAGATTGTTATCTGGTTTCGTCTGGAATAACATTCGGTTAATGTGGATTTTCCCCTATCAAATCTGGGTATTTCATACATGTTACTAACGTTTTCGACAATATTATGACAATTTTCTGCCAAACAAGGTTTGAGATGCACTTTTCCATGACATTTACCACAGTAAATATGCTGGCAAGGGGCGAGGTACTGATATATTGCAACTGTATTACAGCCCACGCATTTAAACTTAATAATTTTATCGGCATTTTCAGCGAATTGTATTCTGCTGATCCTCCCCTGTAGCTTTACTTTCTCAGCACCTTAAAATATAGTTATTTAAATAATAAAAATTAAAAATATGCATAAACGGCCGACAAATAATAGGCTTTCTTACCAGAAATAACTTCTTCAGACATGATGAATTTTTGAGATCAACAATGAAACTTGCGCAAGTTGTTTTTTCGGTCTATCGTTAGGCAGATAACATTATCCACTAGTTTAGTACTATCAAATATTATCTAGAAATTAATGGTATCTGATACTATGCTAGGAAATTACATATGAACTACAAAACTTAGTCATTTTTATTTGAATGCTTTTATGATATCTAGAATTCGCAGTACGTTGTCAACAATTTAAGGAGGTTGCTTCTTTACATGCAAAATGAAATAATAGATTTCAGACCGCTTTAAAAAGAACCAATGTCTTTATTAGTACGAATTTTCAAATCTTTAATTATAATTTCTAGGCAAAGTTCAAGTGATCATAATTAATCAAATCATATTAAAGGCCCCTTCACACTAGCACGTTTTGCTTGCGTTACGGACTCACGTCGGACGTCTGACGTCACTAGCAAACAATTA
>JAQGBW010000822.1:0-33315 GCA_034698625.1 Julus scanicus | reverse complement strand
CTGATAAATGTTTGGCATTTTCTGTAACTAGCAATTTAAATGCCATTTAGGTTTTACATGTTTATCACATTTTTTTTTAAATGCACCAGACTTGGGACTTTTACTTTTAATCAAAATGAAGGCTGAAGATAAATAATTATAGTAATTTGCATACAATAATGATAGTCACGAAACATGTCAAGGGAAAAAATGGATCAATCTAAAACATTTTTTTCAGATTATTTTTCAGTTAAAATGTATACAAGGTTTCGCAATTTGTCGAAAACTCTGAATTATATATTAGCAACGATCAGTTTAACGACCTCGTGTGACATAATCCAACATTATTTAAAGATTATACCTTAACAGATATGCACAATCTGTAATAATAGTTGAAAAACACACCCGAAGTATATTAAAAAAAAATTAAAACATACAGAATATGCAAATTAAGTTGATTATACTGACATATTTGTCATCATTTCCACAAAATACACTTGTCTGAAAGAGAAAAGCAGTAGAATCTAAGCAACCGTCTTATCCTACCTGTTATGAATAATTAATAAGTCGGGACTAATAACCGGAACAGGTTTTTAAATTAACGCCTCAGTGCGCATGCGCATCACCGCGGAGGTTCCGGCCTATTTTATGGTCGAAAAAACAAGGTCCATTTTACGTAATAAAAAAAAATCCACCAATGAATTTCGGAATGCACATGGGGCGGGTAAACACGTGCTGAACACGTCCCCCAAAGTGATCCAAAATAAATGCATTTCATGTAAATTGATGGGTGCGGACACCTTCAAAGGTCACCAGATTATAAAATGTGCGGGCAAATTAAGACAGGCACCCCCTTATAACGAAATTTCCGAAAATGTCAAAAGTATAAAAAAAAGTTAAGCATCAGCAGCCTCTGTGGTCATGCAAGAATCCGCCCTAATAAAACAATGAAAATTACCTTATTTTCGATTGGTGGTAATAGCGCTCGTTGGTGTAATACCTATATGAACTCACCACGTGGACGGTAATACAAGTCTATCGGGTCAGGAAAACCAATTCCCAGCCTTTAAAGCACACAGGCGACTGCCTTTCAACGAATTAGATACAAGAGTGAGCACAAGATGGCGCTGGCATCTAACCCTTTGACACCTCGCCAGTCAGGCTCAAAAATAAGCGCGAAGGCAGGGCCGAGACCGACACCCCCTTCAACATGGATGGAAGGTAACGTATTAAAACACATTTTATTAGTTATTAAAAAAAGATAACGTATATTTATTGAAATTACCGAGAAAATCACCCGGTTTTTACTGCACTGTCAAGGAGCATTAATTGGGCTTTATTAGCTGACGGACAACAGACATTGGTGAAAGACCTATAAACTGGGCACGTGCACATTTTGGTCCAATGCACGGGGTCCTTAGCTGTTTCGGGTTACGGGAACTCATTAAGCATAAAATCGGGTTCATTTCCATACCTGTTTATGCATATGGCATTAAACTTAATTTGAAATTTTATTTTTTAGATAAAACGCTAATCTAACTTTACGAAATTGGTGGCTGCATGCTAAACTTCTTTTTTTGTTCATTTAGGGAAAATGCTAATAAGGCGTAACAATGGTAATTAACTTCATACAAATTATATTCATAAAGATGCGAACGTCATTATAGCTCGGAAACGTGATGTTTTTCAATCCGGTGGATTAACTTCCGTCATGCATTAATTAGGAGTAGGTTTTACAAAGAAAAGTATATCAAATTTCTCTGGGAAATTATGTTTTAAATATTTCTCTTACATTGGTCCTAAAATATGTTAAGCTACAGGTATGCAATTTTTAAGGATGGTCAATACAAAGATTTTGTTCGGTGTATACAATTTTCGTATCCAAAGAATTTGTTAAAATAACATTGAACAATGTTTTCAATTAAATTTAGAAATTTATTTCACATTAAATTTGTAATCACTGTACAAAATTAAATAAATTTCTTTTCGATATTGGTATATATAATTGATCATCTTAAAGCGATCATGAGGCAAATCACGTTTGACATATCATGGTTACAATGTATAGAAGCGTTATACTATTGGCCATGTGGAATTCATGTAATCGTTGCATACACAGCGATAATATATTGTATTCACTGGCAAAGGCAAAATCACACATTATAAAAGGTGACCTAATAAGGACATATTAGTAAAGGTTTGAAAGAATTAATGTTGTTTCACATAAGGTTTTGAAAGTCCGTTGCCTTTAAAAAATTCCCATATAGAATTATATATCTTTAAGACCTTATAGTTATCTTCGATAAGCAAACATTATACTAAACAACAGTTATAGTTAGTTTTCTTAAAAACTTGAGACCCTCGCATCGGAAATTGCTTTATAGTTTTCTTCTTAGTTATAAATAACATAAAACGTATATTGTTTGGGTCTTTCAGTTGCGCTAATTTTGTATCATTTACATGCTTAATTTGACAGTTTATCGTCATTTCTAAATGCTTCTGAACATTTACCATAATGTGTTGATCGACTGAAAGTTTGACGAGCAGTCAAATGTATAGATTTTAAGCTAGATATATGCATAAACATATTTTGAACACATCGTTAGTTGCACATGTGCAATTAACGATGTGTTCAAAATATGTTTTATACAACTACAAGCTTTATATATGCATTGTAATTTTAATAGCAATCTTTTTGAAATGTTTGAAATAAAAATTTATATAGCAGCATGCTCAGAATTAGTTAAATATTATCAAATTATATCCCATTGGACAAATATCTAAACACATTTTGAGCAAAGAAGAAAAGGATTAAAACAAAGGCAGAAATAATTTAAATGATTATAAAGTCATCTGATATGCGTCTTGTAAAATGAAACAAACTAAAGATTCAAATTATACGCATGTAAATGTTATATTAAATTGCATAATTCAAGCTTGCACAAATGATAAGACCTCATGGTCCGAACAAAATTTAAACCATAAAATGATAACAAGGGAGAGTTTGTAAAACAATGCTTTAAGTACATCGTACATATGGGTTCTAACTGCGTGCATGCAGATATGATCACAGCTATACTAAACAAGTTTATTAAAAGCACAAAGGGGGTCGTTCATTAAGAACAATCACGAACGTATCTGCAATGCGATGGCGGACTCTGCAGGCAGCTTGGATTGTCACGCATATCCTGGCTTAGACCCCCATTTATTCCAAGAAAACCCATAGCCCATTTCCTACTTAATAAAGCATCATGAAAGGGATCAAGTCGACAACCAACATTAGCTTTTTGATCGGACAATTTCATATTTCCACTGTAATTATCGTAGATTTATCGCCAAAGGATGATGCGATCAATTTTCACCCAAGTAAATTAATAAATGGGATAACATTTTTAACATTTAAAACTTGAATGGTTTTTTTCAAATCTGTACTCAATCAATGAATGATTGAGTACAGATTTGTTAAAAAATTGACTCCATACACAAGCCCTTATTTAAATTCAAAGGAATATAGCATTGTTTTTTAAAGGCAACTTAAGATTAAGAGACCATAAAAGAAATTTATCCCTATAAATGCCTATAATTAAATAGGGAAGCTAAAGACGGCAATCACTGGTTTAATCTCTGGTTTACCATGCACATTAAAAATTAATTTTCATTTGGAGTTAATTAATATAACATGATGTGTTTATTTCTACCCACCATTCGGACAAATCTAAGCCGTATATACTACGTTTATGTCGTACTCTTATAAGGTTATTTTTATTAATATTTTAGTCTGCAGCGTTTGCGCATTATTATTTTAATTGAACAAGCTATAATACTCATAACTGTATATATTCTAACGTCACTAACATTCATTTTTATTTTATTTCAGGGCTTCTTAAGGATTGCCAAAAGATACATATTGTATCTAAAGACAACACTTATTTTAATTTTAAAATCGTTTCACAATTCGTAAATACATTCTTTCAAATCTAATAATAAAATTCATTACAAGTAAATAATTGCAAAATCATGTTATTGTTTCATCCGATTGTGTCATAGAAAATTTAAATGTATAGGTACATTTTCGCAAAATAAACTGAAATATACCGAACACGAGATATGAATCACTGAATTTTCAGCTAAAATATGGTGAACAACGAGGGACGTGTCTCAAACGTGTTAAACTAAAAAACCATGCAGGTTTGGTATTTTTATATTAATTTCATAATTACCATCCTTACAAACATTAATATGCTGGATGCATTTAAAAAGCCACTTTTGAGATTGTTTTATAATGGCAGAACTAATTTTCCTTTATTCATCAAAATCTTTAAATTAAGTGGTCTGGAGATAGCTCTAAAAACTATCTTAGAATCTATATGTCGAAAAACAAAGTACACGAACCCAACTATGCAAGTTATGGGTGGGAGGATAAAAAGGAGAAACAGTGAACAAGTCAGTGACTTTTGAATTCTTGGAATGAACATATATCCCAGAATGATGGAGTTGTTTTCGTTATACCAATCAATTTTATTTACGTCTGTGGGTCCTTGCTCCTTCCTATTCAGACCTTGTAAAACATTACTCACATGTTATCTTATTTTGTTGTGAAAAAGTGCGGCTCCTGTACGAAAGTCAAAAGCAAAATGAATAAAACTAGTTTGAAGATTGTATACGATGAAAAATCCATAATCCGAAGTAAATACACGAATATACGAACTCAACATCGTTAAACCAATTATAAATTCTACACTGGCATTTCATTAAAATATAAAGCAAACTATATATCTTACTTGATACATTAGTATCTTTTAAGTTCAAGATTCATTAGCATAACAAGTATATTTCTTTTAAATAGCGAGGAAACTGGTTTCGTAATTGAAATATAAAAATTAAGTTAAAATAGTTTAAATAAAACTATAGTTAAAACTTTACAAATTAAATATTTCAGTTGATAAGCATATATATGATATATCAAATGAAATAAAACATTACTTGCGGCAACATGTAGCCGACAACGTAATGTTTTATGTCGTTGAAGCGTAAAAATTTGTAAAATAACTGCAGAAATCAGTCGGAAAATCATTTATTTTGTATAAATCGATAGTTAATTTAAAAACATTTCATGTAATATACAATTATTTATTAAAAATAATTTGCGTGGAATAAAGATGATAATTAGAAATTGCCAGCATGGAACCATTTAATTTATCTAAACCTGAATATATTTTTTAAGGCCCATATTTGTCTATCGACAAAATTTACAATGCCCTTATTGAATAAAATCTTGAAAAACTGAAACCAAAGCTTACATTTAAAATCAGACTATATATATATTTGACAAATGTAATATGACACGTATAAATTATCCCAATACTAAATTAGTTATAAAATCAAGGCAGATAATAACTAATTTTAGCGTCAAATTTAACTATTGAGCAAAGTTTGACAAAGAAAAGTTGAAAACAGGCACTTTTATATATAATTGAAATGTGAAAGCCCCTAAGAGTTATAAATGAAAATAATGAGTGAATATACACACCTTAATAGTAAGAATAATTCCTAATGAAATCATTCCTCTCAATCCATTTCATTAATGCACTGAATGTCCAATTTCTGATATGCCCACACATGAAGAATGACAAATACACAATGGTGCAAGGCAACCTGTTCAAGAGGCTCATTTCAAAGAATCAATGTTTTTACATTCCCTTCTATTTTTGGTAGACTTATCTCCAGATGTTCTTAATTATGAACGGTCTGATTTCAGAAAGCCACAACTTAAATGTGGGTCTTTGTTCCTCTTATTTTCAATTAGTTACCCATCTGATTTCCTGACTTTTTCACACGACCTTTTAACTTTTCGGGGCCTGGGTTCATTTGTCTTGGACCCATGGAGTGAAATTGACCACACTAAAATGTCTTTAAATCATTTCACCCAGAAATATTAAATTAAAATATTCATTTTTTTATGTGGGCAATGAGGCCCATTTGGACGGCCCCAGGCGGCACTTGTCCATTTGCCGCCCTGTTAAACCCGCCACTGAGGTTAGCCCAATTTAAACAGTATAGGTATATATTTAATCATAGTAACTTTCTGATTAGTCATTGTCTAGCAAAAAATAAGCACAGTTCAAAATTGTAAACGTTAGTTACGAAATAAATTAATTATAAGCTTTAAATTCCTTTGACTTTAGTCCACACTTTTATAGTAAATGAATGTTGCACGATTTTCAAATTATATATTTCACCAATAATTATATCACAAAAGTTCTAGGTAGATCACGTAAAACATAACGTCAGTCCGTGTCTGTATTTCTTTTCTGTAAATTATACCTCTAACAGGTAACCTTGCAACGGTTTAGCAAAATCCTAACCACACTGTATAATTAACGCGTGTTACTATATAGTTGGGGTTAGTTTTTCAGAAGTTTGTTCAGTGTAGCAGGGCGCCAACTAGCGAGTAAAATGTGTTTTCCTGCATTTGGGTCAAGGTCCATGAAGTGGTCACTACTTTGAAAGAAGAACCCCAATATACAGTCTTCCTTCTTGAAAAACTTATCAAGTTGCACAAATTGATGCATCTTGCTATCTCTTATACAGTTATACGAAAAAAACACTATACGAACATTGTTTTTAGAATTTAAACCATAAGTACATTATTTTATATAAAGCTTGCAAAATGATTTGTTTTTTTTACTCTAGCAAATTAAAATTTAAAACTAAAGTTTGTAAATTTAAGAATTGCAAACGTGGAATTTTAAACATATGTTAAACCTTGTAACTAATTGCAACTTAATTACATGATTAAAATCATAAAGATATTGATAACACATATATAACATATGTTATTAAAATTGGTCTAGTTGAATTTAAAACAAATCTAACTTAATCTAAAACTCACTTTTTTTAAATTCAAAAGTTCATTGCTATAGAAGAAAATCCTGTCCACAAACGCCCGGAAGTGACGTCACAATCGTGACCCGCACTTTCAATTTGCAATATTGTTTTTTTAATGAAATTAGTTCCTTTGATCACATACAAAATAAACATGATGGTTAGCTTTTTCAGCTAATAAAATTTAGAAATCAATCGATAAATAGTAAGCAACCTTTCAAAATGAAATCACATACTATTAATTATAAGATGCAAGCAACTGATTTGGTAATTTTGTCTTTCCAGTGTAACTTTATGCGTGTTACCAAAATAAATAAATAAAACAAAAAATAAATAATAAAAACCTGACAAAATTCGTGCTGAAGTCATTTTTGTTTTTATATACATACCTAGTTTATATTTTAAAAATAACTTTTTAGAGCTTGCAAAAGTATCAAAAATATCCACACCTTATGCTTCTCACATAAAACTATTATAATTTTTTTGATCAAAGATTTCATCCTAGAGATCCTGTAGAAAGCCATATGTCCACACTTTTGTTGATACGTGTTCATACGTGTAATATGCGCATGCGTGGACAGTATAATCATCTAAAGAATTTCCGATAACTGTGAGACCTCAAATAAAAGTTGTTTTCATCGCACAGCTTTATGCCACAAATGCTACCCCTGTAAACGAACTTCCCAATAACATCCTACTTATTTCAGTTTTTTTTATTCAAAAAGCAAAGTTAATTTCTGTTTTTACAACGTATGGGATATTAAATGGGATAACTAGGACTCGGTAAACTATCATTAATGCTATAAAACCTTAATCACGAGCAGAACTTGATTAGGCCTTTACATTAAAACTCATCGACGAGGACATCTTCATTTGTAACAAGAAACACGTTTGATTATACGTTGCACTATGAAAGATTTAATTGCGAAACACATGCAGAATGACGGAAGAAAAAAATGTGCCAACATTGATGTGTTAAAACACTTTGTTGCATTCATACGCCATTAACAAAGGAATTAATGGTTGACATGTGTATGTTGTAAACGAAACAGGGTGTGTGATCACATCATAAGCTGAGGACCATGCACAAACACTGAAATTGCAAAAACAGGATATTTGCTAATGTATGAGACGACTCCATGGAGTTTTCAAAAATCAAGAAAATATATTTGAAATTGTTCATTAATGGTGATCCTACTTATATTCTGCTCATTTGGAAAAATCAATAAAGGGGGAATTTAAGGGGGCGTTGTTGTGACCAACCAATGACCAGGGTGTTTTTGTTTGTTTGTTTGGTTGAATTTTAACGTTGGCCTAACCAGGGTGTTATTATCAATCATTTTTCCTAAATAACCTATATAAGCAAATAGTTCAGCTGTCTTGTAGAAATATGGTAAATGAAATGCATGAGAATATGATTTCTGTGCTTGTGTTCGGATATACTGCAAATAACAATTTAGGACTAACACAAACGTTACTTAAATTAATCCAAAATTAATAATTTTTTACTTTTGGAGCATCACATTTCATTTTAGACAAAGTTATTTTGAAAATGTTATGCAAAGAAGAACTATGAAGAATGGGTACTTCATTAGGATTTTTCATTATAATTAATAAATTATTAATTATATCAAGTGATATTATACCAAGTTTGAAAAATCATTTTATAATGACAATGTAGGAGAATATTTAGTTTCAAGTAAATACTGAATTTTGAACTACATATAAAAGAAGGTTTGTAAATAAGGCATGGGCACTGGTTTGAAATTCATTTACATGTTTTTTTTATAATTTAATTATAATTTCTGAAGTATTGGAATACCAATGAAATAATACCAAGTTTTCGATAAAAGTTTGTAGAAATGTAGGGGAACATATGCGTATAATTAATTTAATTGGATTAGTTACAGGAACAATGCTCATTCTTCATTGTAATGCGTGAGACTAAATAAACATGAAATGTCTGTTCAAATTAAGACATATACATACATGTACAAGCCATAAATAAAGATGTCGTGCGTAGGTGTGACAAGTATAGAACAAGGGAGAAACACGTTTCTGACACTATTTTTACTTATTATATACGTTGGCACTTATTTTTCTTTTAGCGAGCCATCTTGTTGAGTAATACGATAAGTGTTATACTGTTTTTCATGAACTGGCTTTTCAAGGGTGCTTATCACATCTGCTTATTAACATCATTTCTGCGCTTGAGATCGAGCTTAAGCACATGGGATCATACACTTCAACCAACAGTTAATATTACCTGTAAAATGTCATACCGCTTATTAATAAGAAAACCTGCAAGAATTGCCATGTTGCTTGCTGGATTGAATATGTTTATTAAGAGTTTTGAAAGTGAACTATGAAATTTCGGATTTTGCGATAAACTATTTTGAGAAGCTATATAGTATATCAATAAAAAAATTTCTGCCAGTTATGTAATCCGAGTTTTAGCAAGCTTCGCACGAGTTTTAAGGGTTATAGCAAAAAAAGATAATTTAAACAAACGAAATTGTAGGTTGATGTGAATCTTACATTACATGTACATTAATTAATTAATGCAATAAATTTCAAGCTGAACCTTTTTTTTATTTGTAAAGAAATGTCACCTCAATTTGCGAGACCCTATATAAGAACTGTATGTATTTATGTTAGACAGTAGAACTTGTCTATATGCGTATATGGTTGGGACCGGTAAAAAATATACCTTTAGACAGGTTAGGCTTTTAGACAAGTTATTCATTTACACAGGATATATTTAGACAGTTCTACTGTATATATAAATATATATTGTAGCGCATATATATGTTGTAAAATAGTTTTTCCTCCCATAACATGATGATGACAATATGTAATTGTGATTTTATAAACATTGTATATACTTTTATAGGTGTGGCAATTTACCTAACCTGTGTATGTAACCTGTCTAACATACCTTACGACAATGTTAAAAATTCGCTATTGTTATTTGATTTACACTTATTCTAAACTTAAAGATGATAAACTTTTCGCTAATGTATACATTAGCGAAAAGTTTATTTACGTTTTAGTTTAGATGAATTTATTTCTAAATTTTGATTTTAACCATTGTAGATAGGGTTTATGATATTTTGTCATCAACTTGCTTACATGACAACTGCATTTACTTCAGACCTTTTTATGTCATGGACCACTTTTGCAGTCTGCAGTACCCTATATATTAAACAATTCCCAGAATCACGCTTGAAACGATTAAAATAAACACATATATATATATATATATATATATATATATATATATATATACAGTGTATAAAATTAAAAAGAAACCAACATTTAAACACCTTCCAGAATCATGCTCTAAACGCTTACAACACTGCATAAAATTTTAAAAACAAGTTGGCTCCTTTGTGTAAAGAATATTAAAGGAAATATTAACTTTAAGATATATATTACAGCTTCGTCTATACAATAGTTTTGATTAAACTTAATGATATAAGAACATTTATTTAAAATTTGAAACGACCATAATTAGAAACAGTCACAGTACGTTTTAATCTGAAATTTAAAAGTTATGTGATGCTACTTTTGCGAATTGGGGTGTAAAAATAAACAACGCACACAAGGTCCTTACATGCATCACGTTTTCAAAATGTCCGATAAAGCCCAACTTTGTGTGAATGCATGAAGCCGATGTTTGCATTCTAGCTAGATACGAAATCCATATCACGGGTCAATGAATTTACAAAAGTGACCGCAAATTAATAGTCTAGACAGAAATAAACAATAATCTCATTTTTTTTCTCATCAGTAGGGGGAGATGTACAAGGCACACCCGTAGGATGGCCGCTTCACCTCTGCAATAATAAGAATCCATCGGGAAGCAATCAATGCACCTTTGATTTTCGACTAAAACAATCCAACACGGGTCCATTAACACCTCGTCGGCAAAGTCGAGTGACAAGGGCATGATATTGACTCACGGAGAAGCGCAAAAGGCGCTTTGGCGATGGTCAAGGAACCCAGCAAACGAGCACCTATACATGCAAGGTGAACCTCGTATATATATACAGGTCACTGTTGAAACACTAGACATCAACGTTACCAAGGTTTGGAACAAAGCGAACCCAAAAGTTTTTTACGTTAAGGTCCACGTATAAAATCTTAATCGAGTTCAGGTTGCATTCATAAAGACAAGATTTAATTTGATTATTTTAATTAAGGAGATTGACCAATTGTATAACACCGTTGTAACAGTGGGGATATCCATTGCAGTCTAAATCAGCCTGGTATTATTTTAAGCCAAAGTATGTGTAAACCACAACTCGAGACAGAATTCTGGTATTAAACTTTTTGGTGAGTTCCAACTCAGATTAAATTGAGGGTCAAGCTTCAGACTATTTCTTAACACTTGGCTTAAAATAAAGTCTTGGCTTAGTAAACATGGAGATACTCATTTAGTTCACCGCTAAAGGCTAGCTAATACTGTATGATATTGTCTTTCAATATTTTTAATGCAATTTGCATGCTTTTGAATTCCAAATAATAACAAATTTTGCTGTTATGCCTAGGCTTAAGTTTGTCATTAAGCCTGAGCTTAATGCTAATCCACAGTGGATATCACCAATTTTTTCAGCCTAAGCTTAAATAATTTAAACCTGACTTCTGGACAAAATATTTTTTAGGTCTCATCTTAGTCTGGGTTGGATCTCTCCATTTCTTCTTAATCTGAAGTTTAAACACCTTTAGGCCTCAGCTTATAATTTAAGCCACAATGGATATCCCTACTGTACGTGTTGTTACAATTTAGAATAATAACATATTACAATGCATATGGAAAAATTGTTGAATTGGTTACATAATTTCAAAATTAACTCCCAATTTCTTTAAATTAAAACAAGTTTGTTTGTCAATGTTTAGCCAAACGAATTCAGAATACATTAGAACCACTTACAAATATTGAATAGTTTTGTATGCTACATAACAATCAATAGCATACAGTAGAAATAATAAATTAAATGCACTATACTAAGTATACGAATTTTATAAATATATATTTTCTTTTTTTATAAACTCTGTATTAACCGACTCTCTCCCTTAACCAACCTCCACTCCTGACCATGACGGATAAGAGTAGGGGTCTATACTATATTTAAGTCTCTGTATAATAAGATAAGCAGATTAATAATCAGATAATACTTATCAGGGATAACGTCCGTTTTTTTACCATGCGGTCTATACTGCATTATTTTGCATTGAGCAAAAATAATTGTTCTACATTTTTTTTTATAACAACAATATCTAAATAAATATTTAATATCACGGTGGTCCCTGGTTCATTTAAAAGCGACAAATCGGAACTCGTGAACGATATGATGTTTCGATAAAGTGTTGCTAGGGACCAACAGATTCAACCTAATACTTGCTTCAATTATATTTAATAAGGATTTTTTTCTCAGATATTAAGAAGCTATACAGTAATATAAGTTTTGCTAAACTTCTTCTTTGAGTCAAATAATGTGTTTACGTGTGTTATGCAACTAAAATAGTGTAACTTACGACAGTTTTATTACTTAACTTTAAATAACTAATGCTTACTTATTAATGACATTTACAAATTATTGCAACAGTTTTTCGGGTTGCCGCGATTACCAAGATACAGTGGAAACAATTCAATTTTTTCAATACATTCAATTCAACTCAGTACCATACAGTCAGCAAATAAATGCCATATGGGGGGGGGGGGGAAAGTGGTACCCAAATTCAGGAGAATGTTCTTACTTCAGTAGGGACTTAGTCATCATTGTTAGATTGAATTTTAACTAAATCATAAGAATCGCCAGGTCATCTACTCCATATTCATCAAATCTAACATTAGTGTGAGAGGAAGTTCTTTTTGCCACTGGAAATGGATCCTGCTGAATTGAAGACAAATGTATCAAATACACTAACAATTAGTCACAAAAATGTAAGCACCATATTTAAATATATATGGTCATCATTTGAAGTCTCACCCGAACACACGCACATTCATTTAAAGATCATGTGATTGGCTACTTTCGGAAATTTCTTAGAACGAACAACATTTAAAAAAAAATCACTGTCCTAAAAAATACTTTCTATTTAACAGATTCGTGACTAAGAAAAAATTAATCCAATTTTGGTAAATTAATACTATATGGAAAAAATTGACTCAGTATTCGTCTCTGTTCGAGCCTCAGGGACGAATTAAGGACCCATATCCAATGTATACAGGGTGGGGCATATTTGAGTTCCTAAATGTCCTCATTTCGTAAAATTTGCAGACAAGTCTTGTCACAGTATATAGGATATCCGTACAGGGAGATGTAAGAGTAAAAATCGGATTTCCCTTTCCAAAAATCAATTTCGTAGTTTATTGCCTTGGCTCAAAGGCCCTTACAAGATGTCTATTTCTACTTCTAATAACATTTTTAGCGAAGGGCAAAAGCGACGTGAAACTTTCTTGCAAAAGTACCTTTTTGTCATGCTAAGAAGGAAGATTTATAAGCAAGTCAAAATGTGGATGTTAAGATGTATGAACGATCGCATCAGGCCGTCATGAAAGTAAAAAATACATGTATTCACATATACTGGTTTCAAAACAGAAGAATATTTCTGAAATATGCACGTGATCTATGTGTGGAAATATGCATGTACCCACCACTCTTGCCACTTATACAATACAACCGTATATAGTACATGGTTGTAGAAATACTTTATGGGATATATAAACGTTTCATCCTACGTGATATGTGGTTAGATATCTCTTAAACAGCAGCAGACAAATTTCGTAATTTTTAGTTTATGATGAATATAGTTGTGTGCTATGAAAGTTCTCGTCATGAAACGCTTTTATTCGCCATATATTATTTCTACAGCCACCCTCGAGGGAATCCAATATTGTTAGTGGTCAATTTAACCCTTTGAAAACTTTTGCACAACATGCTTTAGAACTATTAACCAAAGAATTCTCAAATCCAAATCTTATGAAGTTGTTTCAAAAATGAAATATAATTAGGCTAGAAAGGAACATTTACTCGTAGATAGTTTGGCTATCAGAGTGTCCAGTAATTTTGTGGAAAAAATTGCAAGCATATTCAAGGATTTCAAGGCTCATCCCTTCAATTTTCAAGGACCTCTCCTACGAGTCACGACAAATTACCGAAATATTTTCCCCAATGGTTATTGTTTTTATATCAGATTTTTCAGATTAACGGAAATTTCCTTACATGGATAGAAAATTCCAGCATAAAAAGGTGTTTAACACTAATTGCAAGCATAAGTTTCTCAGTGTGCTTTTATATTTTAACAATTGTAAAAAGAGATAACATGTTCTTTGATAGAGGCACACACTCTCCGCATAATCAAGGCATGGAATAAATACAATTGAACCTGTTCCAATACAAACAAGAAATTACTAACACTAACGTTGTTTATTTTGTTTAACTGTAAAGCTGTATAACTGCAGTATAATTATGGAAAGTAATAATAACATTATATTATGTATTTTGTATTAATGAGAAAGCAAATTATTCCAGAAACAAGATTTTATATTTGTTTCAAGCATAATTCTGAATATGACTCTTATAATAGTCAGAATATATTTTAAACAGCATCAGAAGAATGAAGGCAACATGTTAAGCTCAAGTTACATCTGAGAATATTTTATAAAAAACTTATCTTTGCTAAAGTAATTTGGAATGAATAATATATTGAGCATATTTGCTCAAAAATAAAAGTGTGAATATTGAAATTTGTTATTTTGTCCTAAGTGCACTTACAGTGGGGATATCCATTGCAGTATAAATCAGCCTGGTATTATTTTAAGCCAAAGTATAATTAATCTACATTTCGAGACTAAATTCTAGAATTAAACGTTTTGGTGATTTCCAACTCAGATTAAGTTGAGGGTCAAGCTTCAGACTATTTCTTAAATCTTGGCTTAAAATAAAGTCTTCGCTTAGCAAACGTGGAGATATCCATTTAGTTCACAGCTGAAGGCTAGCTAATACTGTCTGTGATTGGTTATCAATATTTTTTAAAGCAATTTGCCTGTTTTTAAATTCCAAATAGTAATAAATTTCGCTGATATACCATGGCTTAAGTTTGTCATTAACCCGACTTCTGGACTAAATATTTCTTAGGTCTCAACTTAGTCTGGGTTGGATCTCTCCATTTCTTTCTAAACTGAAGTTTAAACACCTTTAGGCCTCAGCTTATAATTTTAGCCGCGATGGTTATGCCCACTGTTAATAAAGTAACTTCAGAGTTACGCAAAGCAAATTAAATGAGTAGGAAAATAATCAGAAGCAGAACTCTTGTTTCCTATAATTTACCATAACTACACCACGTATTAGCAACACAAATGCATAGAATTTAAGTGACCAGCGTAAATGGTTTGGAAGACCAAAATACCAATATAAATATTCCTTTAAATACATGTATATCGTTTAATCTCCGAATAAGGTATAGGAAGACTGCATGGGTAGTGCAAATTAAAATTGGAAAAACTCCCTAAAATAGGCTATATCCACAGAAGCAAATTGCCATCTGCCATGGGAGGGAGGTCATCAAATGAAATGTTTAATCTTTGTTTGGCAGTTCATGCAGTTTGGGCGAAGTCACTTGGCTGAATTCATAGGGATCAAACAGTGCGTTAAAATATGGAAAATGTGCGTGGTGCAAAAACATTCCCAGAATCTATAAAGGCCGAGCAAGAAATCCATCGAAAAAGGTAATATGCTAGCATTATAAGTTTAGCAATGGTCTATGACACTAGGCTGCACTAAACTCCGATTAATCTCAATTTAAACTAATGAAAACGATGGCTTGGTTAATCGCAGATTACATTTATCCTATATATGGTCTGTTGCAGTTTGCAATAAATAAGACCAAATATCTTATCAAATATCTCTTAAGTTATCAATTAGGTTAGATCGTGAGATATATTGGTCATACGTATTCAGCTTAATAGTTCTCATGTTGCTCAAAAGGGTTTATTAGGTAACGAAATCACGTATCAAGATTAAAAATTAATGTCTTAACTTCGATCAAAAGTTGTTTGTAGCAGGTCCTATATCTTTCCTCTTAAATGTGGACGACTCTACACACGCGACTGAAATATACATTAATTTATAAATGTAATTAACAGAACGTTAGGTCGAAGGTTACACTTAAGTTTACTGCCAACACGAGTTTGAAAACGTATTATTACGCCAAAGCTATCATTTGCAAGGACATAAAACAATATGCACCACTAGTAATTTAAATAACATTTAAAATAAATTGACTGTCCGAAAATTTAAATACTAATCATGCAACAAACAATTTAATACGACCAATGAATGTAAAATTTCCTAAATGTTGAAGTTAATAAACGTGTGAGTCTCAAGACTGTCAAAATGAAGTTATTTAGGACCTCTTTACAAGTAAACTTGTCTGATTTTTGCGTTGCAATTTATTGAAGTCTGTCATATTATTAAATTTTTAACGGAAAATCTGTTCACGTAAAAATTCACATAAATTCATTATCTCATTATTTATATTTTAAAGGAATTACTCTTAACATATAAGTTACATGAATACTTTTAGCTGACCACTGTAATGTTTAGGGCATGCCCTAAAAAGAGCTAAACAGGAACACAGGCAATGTCCACATCGTGATGACTTAACATTATGCAAGGTACCATATATAGTGTGTATTATATGTTAAAAATACAATTGAAAACAATGTTTAGAACTGGATATGCACGTGAATCGTAAATTTAATGATATATTTCTTAGAGAGACAATCGACACATCAATCTCATAATCCATTACCATCAAGTAACCATCCGAAAATTGGGAAAACCAATAATGTACAGTTAATGAATCTCGACTGTTTTTAATACATGTATTTTTGCACATTTATTGATCCTCGCAGAATTTGTTAACTTCTAAGAAGCAACCAAAATTGTATGGTATAAATTTATACTAATGTTTTTATCATTTGGTTCAGCAAAATCACTTTTTAAATAATAATGGTTCTCCAGAGGTGGAATTTGAAACGTCACATGGGAAAAAGTAATCGATTTCATGATAACAATGATCCAGAAATAATTTCTCAACGCAATTATTTCGCTCAATTTTCCCATGTAACCTTTCCCTTATAAAAGATATGTTTAAGAAACGTCTAATGTTTATTCAAAATCTATTCAATTTGTATTCCAAATCTAAATAATTATAGTCCACGTTCTTAAAGAATAGTATAACATTTAAGAATACACGCATATGATGTTTTAATCTCATTTTTGTATCTGACATAAATATGAATAGTGTATCCCATACATTTGGAAGCAAAATTAAATCCTATATTCTGAATAGAATTTCTGCACCAAACATGGAAAAAATATCAGTATAACTTCAATTAACCGTTATTTAAAAAAAAAAAAAAAATAATGCAAATTTAGGGAATGTAAATTATGTATTGCATATCTACATACCAGTACAGAACACCTTACATGCACTATGAACATCCAGCACTGAATGGTAGACACAAACTGACGTTTTCGAGGATAAACTATACATACATATATATATATATACTATAAGAGGTATCCGTCTAAAATCCCCATTTTAGAACCATAATAACCCTTAAAAACTAGTTGTATTTCAATTTAAAGTTACGGAGAGAGATTTGATTATTAATTTCTAATAAATCATAAGCGCCACCAACGGTGAAAATGTGAAATTGGTAAGGTAGTAATAAATTTTCTTCAACAGGTGACGAGTAATAAACCAACTGTCTCGCATAATCAAAATTCACAGCGAAATAAATGTTACAAGCAACATGTCTTCGTGCGTTAAATCGTGATTAATGGTCCATTTGAACTCTAAGTCACACATCACAACCTTAATCTTGGATTTGATAATCCCATCACACAAATTAGAACGTCAATTGAATTATCTCTTAACTTTCTCGGATTAAAGAAATAAGTTTTTACTTTATCTTGGCCACAAATATCGTGAAGCACAATAATGTGTTCTGAGAAAACAATGCTTCATATGTTTTCCTGAGAAATTTTAAACTTGTATATAGTATTCCCAATTGATTACAGATCTGTATAACAGTTCTAACAGTTATAACAGAATTAATGATTTTTGTTATATTAGCGTTGCCAAATCTGATGATAATCCAAAGGCTTTGGATTAATAAATGAATAAGAACATGTTTCCATCACCAATTAAACACGCTTTTCAAACAAACATTAAAAGCATAATGCAGTGATTATGCCACAACCCAGCTGTACGTTAATAGTATAATAATATTGTTAATGAACATGTATAAATATTTATATAATTAGACGTCTTTTATTAGTGGTTAACTTGGTCTAAAAATATTGGTTGTCAAAGGCTCCACCCACAACTATACAGCTGACATTTAATTTTTAAAGGAAATGTAGAACTTGTCAAATGTATTCTTATATCAACTTAATGGTACCTAATGGAAAATTTGACGATGAGACAATTAATGAATCATGCTTTTGATGATTCTTGTGATATTGTTAGTTCTATACATGCATCAAGCTTAAAACAGTTGTGTGAAATGTATAAGCTTTCAGAAATTTTTCTATATTCTAAATTGTTTTACAAATTTGCAACAATATTTATTTTCAAAAGTTTAATTATCTTAAAAGCACATTTAAGCATCTGCTTATCAGCACGACGGTTAAGGCAAACAATATCAGAGTTTAGGCTCGAAAGTTTTGGCTTAGAAGCATATATATACTTCCATCTTCAAACAGAAATGTTTTTACATATTACTTAATTATTAACATATACCATTTAACAGGCTTGGGTAAATTGTACTCATGAGTAGGAGTACTGCATGATTCCACTGCAATACTATAATCATGATTAGTATTGCAGTGGACTCGTATTCTACATATATAGTATACGTAGAGTACATGAAATCAGTAGTCATATGAAATGAGTAATCAAACTTGGGTATAAATATGTATTCATGTGCAAAAGTGCTGATTACGAGTACAGGTGGAGTCTTACTCCATATTACGAGTTTTATCGTAATCAGACTTGGGTAAATTGTTCTCATGGAAACGAGTACCGATTATGAGTATGACAGATTGCAGAAGTATCGTTTTTGGAACTCATTTATCTTAAACACCATATGTTTTATTACAAGAAGAAACAATTTAAATTTTAAATTTTTTATTGAATATGAGAACACAAAAAAACCTTAGACATTTGCAAAATCTTAATAATTAAAGGGAGGGTCGGGGGGAGGGGGGGGAGAGAAGAAGAACAATACATCCGATAACATTAGGATACACTCATATTAGCTTTTAGGATAAACCTCATTTCAAGTTACTCATTCTCGTTACTCAAATGTATTAAATGTGACTCATTTACTTAAGTGGTTCTATTCATACTAGATTACATTGGTACTCATAATTTCATATTACATTGATCAGACGTTAATACTCAAGAACATTTGTAGTCACCCATTTTGAGTAAATTGTTGTAACCGAGGGCAATGTACTCGTACATTTTGAGTTCATTTACATTCCATTACTTTTGTATATTTTGTATTCAATTATATTCTTTGTACCAACACTATTTTATTCGTTACTCAAATTCATTCAATTTACTCAATTACTGGCAAAATTTGTCCGTCTAATAATAGGACTTGGTATTCACATTTCATGCACTTAGATTTAAATTAATGACATAATGTATATTTAAGTAAGAAATGTTTCCTGCCATTGGTGTAATAAACAAGTTTTCAAAAAACTAAACACAGTATGCATGCAGAATATATACAGTTTCTGTACTTGCTCAATATGTAATCATCCTTAATGGAAGGCGCAGAGTTGTTTCAATTCACACTTCGTATAAGTTTAACTAATTCATGTTAGACGGTTTTAGTAGACACTTAATGAAATACTCGTAAACAATGACAATTACACCAATTTTGATAATCTAACCATAGAAAGAGAAAACGTAACAAATGATAGTATAAATCAAAAACTGGTTTCATTATATAAAAATGTAACAAAATGATTAGGATTTAAGCACTGAGTCACATAAAAGTAGAACCCAATAAAAACTTTACAACTTGGTGAGAAATTCTTCGATTTATATAAAATTTGGCACCTACAAAGAACAATAGTGTAGAAACAAAAATAAATTTTAAAATGTGCTCAAAATGTTCACCGGTGGCCTTTACACAAGCACGGAGTCTAACGCGCCATTCTTTGATCGACAAATCGATTATACACTGGTCGAGTTCAATCCAAGTTTTCTTAATTCGTAGTTTCGAGTCTTCGGTATTATTAATCTTCGATTTCTTAAATTTTTCCTGGAGAACGCCCCAAATTTTGTAGTCCACTGGATTCAAGTCCGGACTGTTTGTTGGCCAGTGGTTGGGTTCGACGAACTGTGGAGTTTCCCATTGCAGCAGTTCAACTATTTCTCGGAGCACCGTTTTGTGGAAAAATGAAAAAATCCGATATTAATCGCATTTCCGGAAAAAATTTTTTGTTCCTACACTAATGTTCTATGTAAGTGCCAAATTTAATTTAAATCGAAGCATTTTTCACGAAGTTGTGATTTTTTTATTGGGTTCTACTTGTTTATGACTCAAAGTGTGTGTGTGGTTCAACTTTAGCTATATCAGCGAAAGTTTTTATTCCATGAGATGATACTTGTTAGGCATAAATTAAATTCAATCTTGGCATCCATAACAATGCCCGAATACAATGCTACATCTTCCAATAAACAATTTTTTTTTTGGAATTTGGAAAGCTATAAGGCAGAGGTTTGTTGTAGGTATATGTGGTCGGAAGACGCTCGATGGTAAATCGTTTAAATCATGACCTATACACTCACAGCACACTCGTGTCTTTGTTTATTTATGTTAGAGTCGTTGTTTTGCCATACATCGGAAAAATCCAGAACCTTTGAGCCAGCGGCCCGACACTCAAATAGAGAGGAATACATGTGCGAGAGAATCCACACCAGGAAGGAATCAAACTCATCTGGAAGTAAAACTGCTCAACCCTTTCGACACCACACCAACTGACACAAATAAATACTTTTTTGTGGTTCCAGCTTTTGTATATGATAACATGTCTGCCAGCGTTAAGGTCGAAATAGCGAACAGAAACTCCCTTTCATTGCCATCAGGTGAAACGGAAAAGTTTTGTGCGAAAAACCAGTCCTAAGTCTAAGTTCAAACCCTGACTATTTGGTGCGTGCCGCAATGGGCTCAGCTTTCACTGAATATTACACACGTTTTTGAGATTTGTTATCAGAATTTTTCATAAACCGCGAAAGTGTACAGAATGGATTTTCAGTAAATTTGCTGGGGAAAAATGTAAATATTTCACAGATTTCAAGGTCCATGCAGCCTTTATACAGTTTGAAGAATATGAATAATTGCACACAATTTTACCCTAAACAGCCTGAATAATTTTCAAGAGCATGACTAATTGTCACAAATTTTCCCCAAACAGTTTGAACAATTTTCTAGAATATTTAAACAATTAATACTCTATTTTATAATTTTCAGATTACAGGAAATCTCCAGACTGGTCTAGGAAATTGAAGCATTCCTTGACAAATGAATCATTCAAACGTGGATATAAAAAAAAAGCTACAGTTAAGATCATTTGGTGAATTAAAGTATTTATTTAAAGGACTGTATATCACTTCGAGTATTGACGTTAACGTCACCTTTTATAACATTTTTATGTCATATAAAGTTTTATAACATAATGATACTTCTGTTGATATTTTGTTTTATACACAATTCATTGATGGATTTCGACACAGTCCTATGTCTGAGGGTTCGATTAAGTTATTTATATAGACAATTAAATCGTTTAAGTTTTTTTTATTTTTACTTCATTTTTATAATTTGAACAAGTTTTATCCATGTAATTAACCTTTAAGAGTTGCGCATACAAGGGATGCAGAACTATATGACGTATTTAATTGAAGCCTAGTATATTATGTTCTCATTATCGGAAATTAAACAAATTTGGATTTGTTTTTAAGAAATGATTTTCATCCAAGTACTATAAAGTGTTAAAATGTACTAAAGTGGAACCTCGGTTTACGTACTTAATTCGTACCTCGACCCTGTTCGTAAACCGAAAAGTTCGTTAACCGAATCAAATTTTCCCATTGCAGTTAATATAAATCCAAATAATGCGTTCTTTGTCCTAGATTTTTTTTAACAAGCTATGGCTTATGTGTGGAAATAATACAGAAAAGAAATATAACAGTAATATTAGAAGAAAGCAGTTTAATATATACTTCCATGATTTCCAACATTATAGGAAATAAAAACACCCACGTGGTGTCGCCATGCTGACGTTGCGGTGAATTCTATTTAAGAAATTTACTTTAACAAACATTGTTTCCATTAGAAAAATGTGTATTATTCTACTCTATTCTGCTGTTAATTATGATTTGTTTTAAATCGACGTCATTGATGGATTCTCATCCATTAATTGCATCGGCAATTGGCGTGGATAAAACAAGAGACGAACTTTTGCCATATTTGCAATTGAGGATATATCTTTGAAACTAATATAGATTTTAATTTATATCCTTGGAAATTATAACATTTTTGATGATCCTTGCATTTAGTAAAACTTATTAGTAACAAAGATGTTCTGCTGAAACTAGTAAAACAATTGCAGAAACTCAGACCTTTGATTGATGGTCCAGAGAAATATGTTCGTAAACTGAAGCATCATTCGTAAAGCGAAACAACATGTGGTGTTCGTAAACAGAGAGGTTCGTTTACCAAGTTTCCACTGCAGTATGTTTTTAAACTGCATGTAACTGAATTATTTCAGTAATTAAACAAGAAGGGTTTTTTTCTTCAAATTTTTGACACAATTCATTGAACATAAATGATTTTAACTGTAAAGTTTATAACTTTACAGTTAAAATCATTTCTAAATTCAATATTTCTAAGCAAAACACATGCACAGATACTAGAATGTTTTAAAACAAATACGATGTTATTATAAATTTGAAAACATGCTTAAAACAGTTAGAAACTTGTTTCGCACAACTTGTTCTTGCACATTTCCATGGAAGCATCTTTAATCAATGGTTACTTATCGTATATATCAATTCAGCTCGTATTATCAAAATTAAAATTTTATTTTTATTTAAATTCCATAATTCTGCATATCTTTTGCACTAAGAAACTGTCAGCTTATATTTCCTTTAGCATTATCAAATGTATTCTTATATCAACTTAATGGTAATGACAAATTTGACAACGAGACGACTATAGTTGTCTCGTCGTGATTCATGATAATGAATCATGCTTTTGATGATTCTTGTGATATTTTTAGTTCTATACATCCATAAAGCTTAAATTGTTGTATTAAATGTACATGGATTTCCGAAATTCTTCTAAACTCTAAATTCTTTTAAAAATTTACAACAATTTTTATTTTCAAAAGTTTAATTCTCTTAAAAGCACGTTTGAGCATTTGCATATCAGCACGAAGGTTAAGGAACACTATCAGAGTTTAGGCTCGAAAGTAGTAGCTTGGAAGCGTACTTCCATCTTCAAATAATAAACTTCAAACATTGACAACCATGTTTCTTATAATAGATATGTTGCAAGTTCTGCGCTGACTTTCATTTTCAACGAAATTTAAAATTTCTTAATTAATATTTATGTATTTTTAGCATTATATTCTTAAGAAGATCATATGATTGCAATATGGCAACTTGAACATACAGTAATTACAGAAATAAACTACTAGCATTGCATATATACCATACAGTGAAACCAACCAAACTTTTGAAATAAGTCAGGGGTGGTCAATTTGATGGTTAAACCAATGGCGAAGAAAAAATAAAATTCTCTAGCCCAAGCAAAATGTTTTATGTATAGTTACTGTATTGTGGAACAGAATTTAGAACAATATCGTATAGTAATTCAGCCAAACACATGTCAATTTTGAAATCTATTTACAGAAAAATCAAAACTTATCAACACAAATCTCTAATCAAATCACTAAAACTTGTTGTAATTTTCTGAACAATACAGAGAGTGATGAGTTGAATACTGGAGCAACTTGAATGTATGAATTACATGTTTCAACATATTAAGTACGTATTTGCATATTGGTGCTCTTAGTAGGTCATCACAACGCTTGGAAGCATTTGGTGGAGTTCACTCGGGTGCTTTTAGAGACGAATCATTAAAAGTACCATTTTTAGGTGTAGTTACAATGCAAAATCTTGAGAAATTTGTATAGGCTTTATCAAACTTAATAAAGGCCACTTAATGAAACATGTAATAAGATTTGTGCCCGAACTTTTGGCTGCAGACAAGTTAAAAGCAGCAGGTATAATCTTTTTATTATAATGAATAGCCAACATATTTCATAAATTCCCAACCCTTGCCCACCCATGATGATTAAGATTCGTCTTGGATCGCAGATCAATTTCAAATGAGTTTTTTTATCTGCCCACCTTTGGCTTCGCACAATGAGTTGATTGTGTTTGCTAATTGTTCATATAATTTATGATTAGACTATTTTCAAGTGTAATCAGAGACTAAAAACCATTTAATGCGATTTTATATAAGTCATGGTAAAGGTGAACTTAAAAGATAATTTTAACGGCTTATAATTATGTATATTTAAAAATAAAATAGAAACATTGTAATTGATTGCGTTGCATTCCAAACAAGCGTCTTATTCAAAAAATATAAACGGAACTTTTGAAATTGTGCTCTTAACATTTGTAAACGGTGTACTCTGCTAAATTTTTGAGAACCACATTGACAGAATATGAATTTTAATAATAAATGACTTTAAAAAAAAACAGCTAGAATAGATTTTTCTCATCGTCGGCGCTAATTTAGTTTAAAAAAAATTACGTTTATGTTTTAGAAAGTAGTGGCCAGTTAAAATAAACAAGAGTTTATTCCTATAAAATGATGAAGATACTTTAAAAATCTTTTCGAATTTACCTAAGACATACTTGTACATAGTCTTGCTGCCGAGTACAAACTTTGAGTTTCTTATAAAATTAAGCACATGCTCTTATTTATAATTATTGCTAAGCTCATAAAAACATTTATCTGCAATGCAGGGAAGTTTAATTTTATTTAGAGACTTTATTTTCATTCGTTTTTACTTCGTTGGTTATTTCAACAAACCTGTTGCATCAACTTTTAATATGTAATTGCTGCTAATGGGTATCTTAAATCAATGTTTGTAAAGTTAGCATCACACCAAGTAAACTATAATTTAGTCAATCTGTTAAAATTTTGAAAATGCATATAGCCAAATATACATTTCACCGCTTTATAAGTCCAACGATACATCAGACAAATTGTAATCTTCATTAAAACGAAATTTTCATAATACTCAAAACTTGATATTCAAGTAAAGACATGAATAGTGCAACAAGTAAATTATACTACTATTATGACAAGGAAGCAGGTGAATTTTTTGAATAAATAATTCAAATTAGTTTTCCTTAAAGTCGAATTCATCTCTCAACTGACAACAACGTGATCATTGAAATCTCCCTGGTGGGAAATAATACATGTCATGGACATTCAGAAATTCATCAGAAATTGGACATACTTGCTCAGAAACAATCAGATATTCGAAAGCATACGAACATTTTACAGTAAGTCGATACATCATCATGCATGATAATGTACCATGATATATGTGTATCATTTCCATTTGAGCCCACTTTCTGTTATATCTGTATATCTACCCTTATCATGTTGGGGACACAAGATTGTATATAAGGCCTATAGATTCTTTCATACAAATTCGTATTTTAATTAAAACATTATTTCTTTATTTGGGATTGTTTTCTTAAATTCTTCACCTTGTTTCACTCTTATTTCAGTCTTATTAATGTCTCGTGGAAAGCATAAGTGTGATTCCAGATACATATCTCTTGCAACCAAGTGTCAAGTATACCTACCTACACTAAAACACATGGGCATTTATAAAAAGCAAACATGTTATAACATATGTTCATAAATTGGATTTAGAAAAAAAATGGGCATCTTGTAAATCAAGATTTGATCTGAGGATGTCTAAACCCTTCGAGGTCCCTCGATGGAAACCATCGCTATACTACTGCAGGTTAAAGGATGAAGTTAACGACGTATTATGCAACCGGTCAAGACGTCCTTTGGGAAATCTTTGCCCCAACATAAAATCTAATCCGTGAAAAGTGGTGTGCACAGACCGTTTCAAGAAATGCGACTTCCGAACTTTTGTCAAAGAATTTTGGCCCACATATGGATGACGAAATATGAAACTGCGTAAATTAACCACAAGGTGATGCCGAAAATCGGTCTAAAAATGGCAACAACAAAGTTAAGCCTATAGAGCTGACCCAATCCAGAGACTTATACGACGCCATTAATTACTACTTTAATGCGGCGTAATTTAGGTTAAATGTCCATTAAAAGCAAATTTTTATTTAACTTTCGCAACAAATAACCAATTTTATGGGCAAAATCAAATGTGATACGCAATTTTTATGGTGAAAAGCACGCGGTCAATCTGGGTCGGCCACGAGGCGATCAGTTTATTAAAAACGCGTAAATACATCGGGCACCACATGTGAAAATTAATCGTCTACAGACAACGGACTTTGCATTTCCTCAATTCAACGATTTAATCGTCAATTAAATTTAATTTTAAACTCCAATTACGCGAAAACAAACATATGGCTTACCTGAAAACGGTCCTTCTGCCCTTGATGCCAGAACCAGAGTGAAATTGCAAAGCTCTCATTGGCTACCGAGGCATGATTAACGACAGGCCCAAACCAACGACGCTTCATGAAAAATCATTACGTAATTTCATTCCCAGTAACGGTCTTGTTCTACAGTGGTCTGCAAAAATAAGTAATTGGGCCCATACAATTTTAATCATCATGAAAAAAAACTTGTGATGATTGATATCATGGAAAAAAAAAAATTCAAAACTATCAAATGACGAAATATAGAAAACCTACAATGTTCACTTTTTATGTTATTGGGTGAATAAGGTAACTTATTTCAAAATTTAGAAGATTATACTTCATAAAACGTAATTATGGTATACATATTTTGTGGTAATGTATGGTCAACGTGCACAGTAGGCACTTTATTCCAAATTGGATATACTAAAATCACGATGATAAACACAAGCAAAAAATATCCGAATTGTTAAGCACCCAGAGGTAACAACTATCTATATAATTATGTACATTTGAAATTAAGGTTATATGTAGCCATCCTGGATATTATCAGTGCAAAATATTAAAATTTGTAATCTCAACTCGTCCCAACAATCGGCGATTACACACATCAACATTTTTAAAAATATAGGGTTTCCAGAAACCAATTTCACAGGGATCCTATTTTATATCATATGTGGTAATAGACCATTACTGCAGCACTTAATTATATTTTCACTCTAAAATCACTGATCAATAGCATCGACTGGATAAATTTCTGAAAGTTAATTGCAACTAAACTCTTAAAAAGTAGTTTAAAGTATAATGTAATTTAAAGCAAATGTAAGTTTGGTTTGTTATAAATGATTGCAGAATGCTATTTTGAAATAATCTGCACTGTTATAATGTTGATAGGTTTATATGGGTACATGTATGCAATTCAAAAAAGATACCCCTTCTACTATACAAGGGTTAGTTTGAATGAGAGGCGTTAACACAGATTTTTAGCAAATATATTTTTATCAATAACCAAATTTCACTTCACTGAGCTACATTAAAAGTGTTGATGAAATCAACATCCTGTATTAAAATAAATGTAAATCTCTCCAATAGGGGAGAGTGGGTAGGAATGGGACACAAGAGGAATGGGACATTGCCAATAATTAAAAAATTTAAAGTTTTAATTTTTTTTTTCACTCTTGTGCCTACATGGCACTAGTGTTTCCGCATTTGTTTGTGTAAAATGGTGGACTTTTGATAAAACAAGAATATGGTAAGGAAAAGTGAGATTTCACTACCAAAAAGTACGTTTCTACTTCCAGTATTAAACTCTTCTAAAAATATAGTTTATAGACTAAACGTTTTCAAATTAAGTACATTAATAGCAGTTAGGATGGTTATGATGTTATTAGATGTTTCACACCAATCTGCCAGGTCCTTTTAATCTTACGGTGTGTTTAAGACAAATACCTAGTGGCAGGAGGATTGGGACACAATAGTGCAGGAGAAATGGGACAGTCCTGTTGCTGGAATTTAATGCATTTTTTGCTTTTAGAACTTTAGCATGTGCAGGAGGTTGCACGTGCAACAGTTCTTTTTTGTTTGATGCTAAAGCTGGTGATTAATGTATTAGTGAGATTTTCCAAGAAAAATAATGTGTGTATGAACTCGAAGAAGCTTGAATGTATTTTTTGTAAAGAAAGGAGAATACCTTTGAGTTTTAAATTTACTGATACACAAGTTATAAACATGTTTACAAAAGTTGATGTCATTCTGAAGCTTCCCCAGCCTTTTTTGTGTGGCAGAAGATCAAAATTGCGGGAAATCTACACATTTTGCATCGATGTTAGTTAATTTTTAATAGTTTGTCAGTTTTCATAAAATAAATCCTGCACATTATTTGGCGCTATAATTCTTTGTATCTTCGTTTTATAAACAGTGTCCCAATTCTCCTGCAGTGCGTTCCATTTCTCCTGAGTTTTATTTAAATGATTTTTCTTATTTTAGTAAAAGGAAAATATTTTAAACACTGCACAATATTACCAATAGTATAAAGTAAATTTGTGAATAAAATTTGTTACGTTTTATATGGTTTGTGAATCATTTTAAAAATATAAAGGTGAAAAATGGCCCATTCCTACCCACTCTCCCCTATATAGTATATATATATTGCCAATCATATATCTAGACAATATTTAAATGTAAAACCAACTTGGCAAATAAAAATTATTTAATTGAAGTTAAATGGATTACTTAATAAGTCCATTCCATAAGCAAATAATGAAACTTAACAGAAGTTATGTTTAAAACTAAATCAATAATATTGCCTTTCATAGAATATAAATATCGTCAAGTTTAATAAGTAAAATGTAATCGTTAATCATATACCATGTTATACATATTTTGATTTGTTGCCTTTATCGGAACAAAAACTAATCAAAATTATTAATCGAATTTCACCAATAAGAGATTATAACGAGTACATTTTTTGTACAATTTAGCTACATATAAGAATTTTTAAATAAAACATATCTAAAGTTTAATTGGTAAAAAAAAAAGTTCCGCATATCATATTGAACTTAAAATAAATAAAAACTTTAAACCGTATTTTTCTTATTTTGTTGAGAAAAAGAATAAGGTGTGTCGTGGCAATTTAGTAGCATTTATGTGCTGTGATTTGAAAAGCAATGCTCTGGACGGATTACTTTAATTATTCGGAAATTTGTTTAGTTAACCAGTCGTTAAAATTACATTAGTTTATAGAATTTAAGGACAACTTTGATTAAAATGAAACTACTATATTCTTGCATGAATATCTCTTTAATGTGGATTTGGCACAAGGCAAGTTTAACCCTCTGTTTGAAATACTTCTGGTCAATCTTGGCTAAATTAAATGGAATCATTCAGTTAAAGAAACAGTAGTTAAAGCTCCATCAGTGTGGAGGGAGATGAAAACAAAGAAAATCTTTTGATATATCTCATTTTTCAGCTTTTTCAGGATATAAAACATTGGTTTCACCGCATAGCAGTTTCATTGATAATACCTATAAGAGGAGGAAAAAAACTTATTTTTGATACTTTGCATTGGAAGACGTATACTTATCATTGAAATCGTATTTTAAAAAATTTCAAAATCTTGCAAAAAAGTATGTTAACCAATTATCGTTATTTTAGACAAGTTATGAACCATGCAAGATTCAATAGTGAGTAATTCCTGGCTCGTATTCACCCTGTATAATTGTGATACGGACCTTAAATTTTCTAGGAATTTAAACCACTTCAAATTGAGCTTTAAACTCTTTCCAGGCAAATTTTTGAACATTTTTTTTTAAGAAGCAGAAGAAAAAAACTATTGAAGACAGAATCTGCTTTGTCTCCAATGAACATTTTGACATGTTTATCTTATTGGCAAAGCAAAAATCCTCAAGCCTTTTTTCGGTTTATTTTATGCCAATCACATTTTCCACGTACTAAATGTTAAAACTATTCATCACATCCCCCCATTGCTGTACGTTTTTATCCACAGGGGTCGAAGAACGCTAAGCCAATTCGACATTTGCATAGACCAGCTACACAAATTTCCAAGAAAATTCGGAGAACCAAACATGTATTATTTCAAAAAACGACCATCATATAGGTGGCGCCATGTGGCAAAACGTTACAAGTTAGTGCAATGAGTAGCATCACTGAGGACAATTAAGAGTGCTTAAGCATCATCTTGGAAAAGCACTCAAGAGCACGAGCACTGTGCTCTACATCAATTGGAAATTTAAATTTGTAAGACATTTAATTAATTTACACATGTAATAAACATTTTACATCATTTCATGTCAATACTGACAATTTGAAGGGTATATTTGCAATGTCTAAATTCCTGGTTATCCGGGGGTGAATTATCCGAATTATTCTGGAAACATCATTTTCCATTCTCCCATATTGGATACCTACTTGGAGTTTTATTAAAATGTTTATTTTGTGAGATGCCAATAAATATACTACATAGTAAAGTTGTTTTTAAAAAAAACATGTTTGAGTAGAGTTGCCCCTACTTTGTACAATGCCTTTATAACAGTTTCGAAAATTATACTTAAGAAAATTGTTAAGTTATGATTCCATTATATTGATGATTACTTCATATATCTTATCTTTTAAACAGGGAAAACTAAGTTTTCTCAAATATTGAATTTTCCCATGCATTTGTTTCATGATCAGGGTGGTCTGTAACCAAATCGTATACATGACTATACTTTATATAGTGCTATTTTACGTTATTTTGGATATGAGGGGGAAGGAGGGGGATAAAGATTTTAATTTTAACTAAGAAATTCATTTACGGGAAAAAATGTGGAAAATTTATCACTTCTTGTATTTATTTTGAACAAGTATATTATAGAATCCAAAAATGCATTAAAGGGCGATAATTTCGGTGGCAACGCTATAGTTTTTATTGGTAATAGTTTATTGATTTGGCTTTGACCCCATGAAAAAACGCTTCCGCCAAATATCCCATAAAATACATTTTCTTTAATTATGGAATATATAAAAGTTTTAATGGCTGAGTTTTCTATGTAGGTCTCCGCTCCAGTGTGGTCCCCACCAGGCTTGTAGCGGCTTCGAAGGTCGCCCAGCAAGAGGTCAAATGTCGAGTCAAAAATATTAGGTTTTATTCGAATCTTGTAGAAATGACTTAAAAAGTGCAGCAATTCGGCGACGTGACTTATCGGTTTTTCAATATCTCTCAAAGTGTATATGTTTATACATCGGTCCGGGTGTTTTTGACTCGTTAAGCGGCATTTTCGACATTAAAATGTCAGCAATATCGTTATCTAAATTTGACAGCTGAAATTTTCCTAGCGAAAAAAGGATAAAGCTGCAGTCCAGCTCGCTTATAAATCAAAAAATCACTTAAAATGATACTATACAAATAAATCGTGATATATGGCGCCGATATAACGCGCTTGCCCTTTAATGTTTCTCAAACCTCCCCTTAGAAAACTTTTTTTGCCAAATGAATTGGGAACATGCAATGGACATTGGTTTACGTTATATAAATAACGCCTGATTAATCTCGACTGATTAGTCTAATCGATGATTAATACAGGTTGGAGGCAGTAGTTTGCATTTCTAATCGCAACCTCCTTTAACTCCTAATGACCCTAATCAAACTAGCACCTTATTAAGTTTTTAAGTAATTAAAGTTTGACGACCTGGGTGGTAAAATCATAATTAGCACATTTATAGACATATCCATATGCCATGTTTGTCTATTAGTGATCTGTATGTGCAATTGTAAGATTACGCATGTCTTACTCTTATATACTGAATGACAATCATCGAAGTATATGTCCATATACAAGTATATCCATAAAAGTCAAATTCTGTAATATCCATATTGCCATTTTTGGGGCATTTGGTATATTTATCCTTATACAATTCTTACACCCAGAGAATTTCCCCATTGTGTTAAGGTCAGAAAACCATGTTTACAATGTCAAAGAATCATTCTTGCTCAATAACAAAATCAAAGAAATTTTCGATAATAACTTAGTAATTTAGTAACTTTGGAAAAATTAATTTAACCTTATATATAGGTTAATATTGTTATTTGGTAATATTGTTTCGCATTACATTATATGAAACTACACTTTGCATGTTATTGACTTAAAACGATACTAAAGCCGGGTCTCCACCAAGACGTACATGTGCGTATATACACGTTTTTTACAAACATATGCAAAAAAGTTTCCCTTCTGGGTTTGTTTCAGCCGCCATTTTGTAAATTTATGTAAATATCAAAATTGTACAGCTATTAAAGACATTTAATAGGTGTACAATTTTGATATTTACATATATTTACAAAATGGTGGCTGAAACAAACCCAGAGGGCAAACGTTTTTGCATATATTTGTAAATACGTGTATATACGTACATGTACGTCTTGGTGGAGACCCGGCTTAAATATTCTTTAGTTTCTGGAAAAGATTAAGTTATTATACAAGAAAGCTGACGTATTTCCTTTGATAATTGCTTTCATTAAATAAAACATAGAAGTTAAATTTAATTATAGCAATTGATTGATTAGTTTTTATCAAAACATACTTGTTGACTTAGTATTTTAAAATCAACGACAAAAACTCAAACTTCATGAAATTTTTCCTTTTATCTCAAATTATCATTACAGCATAAAGACATTACTCGAAATGGGATATTTGACAGTGGGTAATTTATGGAATCATGGTACACTCGATCCAAAATTTAACGACACTAAGAATGTGCCATTAAGTTTAATCACATGCATATGTACAAAGATCGCTTTTTAAATTTCTGCTCAATTCTACAATTTTCTTTAATGACTGTGATTAACCATGAAAAACGATTATAACTGCGATTTTTAACGCTTAATCACAAGATCACAAAATTGATATTGACCATTTGGAAATCTCGGGCATATTACATTCGTTTATAATTGAATTTCCTTGTATAATACATTCAATTAGAATCACTTTCTAATACAAGGATATTTCAGTTATAATTTCTCTGAAAAGTTTTATTGTATACAATATCTTAAAAAGCAAAATTTATAGCAAAGGATAATCTGTATACTACAGTGGAACCCCGATTTTACGTTGTTCGTTTCGTACGTTATCCCGCTTCCTACGTCATTTTATGCTGGTCCGTGGAAATTTCCTATACCGATAATGTAAAAAT